>QODF01000115.1:1077050-1089573 GCA_024372805.1 Oostethus manadensis
TGATATAAAATGTTTATTATTTAAATGTATTGTTTTAATTCCTTAGTGAACAACTGCAAAAAATATTAAAAAATACAAAAACACAGACCCATCTAAACAGACAATGTCAAATCATTGCATGCAATTTTCTACCTATTTACAATCAAACCACACAACCTCGGAGGCTAACCTCGGTGGTTGCAATTCAGAACTATAAAGGAGAGAAGCAGATATTTCCTGTATCTAAAAAATCCCACCCTCAAGAACTAAGAACACATTGGCCTCACAATCAGGAGGTTCAGGGTTCGAATCTCCGTTGGGCATCTCTGTGCGGGGCTTGCATGTTCTCCCCGTGTGTGCGTGGGTTTTCTCCGGGTACTGCGGTTTCCTCCCACATTCCAAAAACATACATGTTAGGTTAATTGGCGATTCTAAATTGTCCATCAGTATGAATGTGAGTGTGAATGTTTGTTTGTCTATATGTGACAAACACCCCCCACCTAATATTCCAAAAATTACAACTCTATGTTGTTTTGTATGCTTCTCATAATATAATGACATTAAAAAAAAAAATTAACTCTCTGCTACTAAAATGACTTTTTTTTTTTACTCGTAACGTTAGAAGTTTATTCTCGTAAAATTTGATGTTTTTTCTCTTAAGTTTGTTCTACTTGTCAAATTAAGCAATTTTTTTCAATTTCTGTTGTATTTTTTAATGTTCCAGTTTTTTGACTATTCTTTAGACTTTATTCTCCTAATATCATAACCTTTTCCGCAACCTAATTTTCCAACAATGACTTTTTTCTCCTAAGATTTTGACTTTATTTTAGTAAAATTATGAAAATGGGCTTATAGGAAATGGGCTTCCATACGCTCTGCGTTAACTTCTGATGTTAATTCATATAAAACGTTCTGCTTCATTGTTAAATTACATTTCTGTTGTTTGTTTTCTGATAATACACTGTCTTTTATTCCACTCGTATGTGACCTTTTATCTGATTTTTTTCATGTCCGTGTGAACACTACAATTCAGATTTCTTCAAATGGAACTCAGGACACCTTTGTATGTAGATCTACTGCAGTTTAAACAATAATGTTGCTATACCCTTGTCGTCCCTTGCTACATCGCTGTTCGGAAAATTAATTAATAAATGATCACTGACTATAGCCTGTTATTGGTCCAGAAAATACTGAAAGACAAGCAATATGTAGTAGTCTGTAATGTTACATTGATGAGACATGACGTCAGATTACCTTCACACTGCATGTAGTCAGCCAATACATACAAAAAAAGCCCTCCCATTCCGTGTGGAAGTGGTATGATTTTTGGCTTCTACTTTGTTCTTCCCCACTCAAACACTTTCTCAAGTTTATAATAAATACATTGTAGAGGCTGACTAATATTGAATCTTAAATTGGGCGTCATATCCTGCAGTGTCAATGTAGTCAAAAACGGTGCTGTTATATGTGGATTAAATGCGGGTTCTGGTTTCTTGTTTTCCTTGTTCTGTATATAATTTTCTTGCATAACAAATATATACTTTGTTAACCAGAAATAAACATTAAGAAGATATTGTGTCACTATTCAGATATGTACAGTAATGCATATCATGTTATGAAGATCTTGACATCCAAATGTTTTTGTGAGACTGTGTAGAAAACATGGATCTCATCTCAACGTGAAAAATTGCATCTGCTGATTTTAGACTGCAGCCCGATGAGTTCAAATGCCAGATGCATGTGTTCAGTTTTGCCCACATTTTTTTTTCATCAAGCAAGAACCTTATTGTTTTTTTAATTTTGACTGTAGCCATAAAAAATTCAGTCAAATCAAACTCACTTTATTTTTCATTTTTCTAACATTTGAATCATTAGTGAAATCACATATTTACGCAAAGTGCAGAATTCCGTGCCTCCGTGCACCTTGGGTTAATTTTTGTCATTTTTATATAAAAGCAACAGCACTGAACAGTAATGCATTATGTATCAAATGTAGTACTTTTGTGTAAGAAACTATAGTATGATGCAAATAATGTAGTGGCGGTGAATTAGAAGACATTGCTAATGCAGATTTAGGACAGACACAATTTCCTCTTCTACAATGTTGCCAAAATATTTATCTGGACATTGTTAGGAATGTGTGCAGAATAATACAAACAGGACATGTTTTATACCATTTTCTAGATTTTGTTATCATCAAAGTAATAATAAGTACGAAGTAGTAATAGTACAAAGTACAGTTTCATGATCTACTGATGATTCAGGAGTGCTTCATTTACTCTTGGTTGGAATCAGCGGCGCAGCCCGGCAAGACACAGATTGGACTCAGATTTCAACCTTGTGTCTTCTTGTGATCTTGACAAAAATGCCATTTTTGGGTCCGAGGGTGCTGGACGACTTCAACTCAAGTGGAACCTGGAGAAGAAGAAATAAAACAATCTTTTGGAGTACTGACATTAACTTCCATAAAGATGCAGAGAGGCACACCAACCGACCTTTGTTTCGGTGCACGTTTTGAGGGTGAACTTGTGGAAAAGACAAACCAGAGCCATCTTGATCTCCAGTTGGGCGAGCCTCATGCCCACACAGTTGCGTGGCCCGGCCCCAAAGGGCAGGTATACAAATGGATGCCTACTGGCTTTGGCCTCAGGACTGAATCTGTAGGGGAGATGCATGCTGTTAATGCTTGCCTTCCGTGTCGAACGACTTACACAAGCAATGCAAATACTACAATTGCTACATACAGTACCAGGAAATTCTACTACAGTTCAAATAGGTCCACATATAGACACCCAAAAATGACAAGGATCAGGATTGGGGTGGAGGACGAATGTACACCAGAGGTGAGCAAACTGTGTCTTTCTCTGATCCACAGGGCATTTCCAAATTTGTTTTTTTAAACCTTTATCATGGAAAACATGATTAGCAGTGCTATTGTGGTACGATTGAGTCGCCAAAATAGATGCGATCAAACTTGTACAAAAATAGCCATCTACACAACACACGATGCACAAAGTCACCTTCCTACTGCGCCATGTGGGCATACAAACATACAAATATCTAAGCGCAATACCCATGTCCAAAAATAACACCCATATATTACAGCCACAAGGCATGCTGGGTGGCTTGTGGTAGTGTTTCTCTCGACATTTTGCCGTGTTTGTCACATTTTTGCTTGATATGTTTGCAAAATAGGTTATAAATAAGGAGTCAACATACTCTTGATATCCAATGTTTTATTGTTCATAGTTCATGTTGTTGCAGCTGGACCACCCAGCATGCCTTGCGGGCATTTGGAAATAAGAATGTGAAGTTATGTGTTATGTTAAGCGCTTAGGTAACTAGTAGTTCACTTGCTGCGGGTGTGTGGTTTCATATTGTAGTAGTCGTTCTGTTTGATGCCACATGTATATTTTTAGGGAGTCGAAAAAATTAGTCGTAAAGTCAAGTGGTAGAGTCACAAAAATGTCACCGACCCTGAGCCCAAAAATCTCATTGGCTGTCCATCAAGACACGAGACCACCCTAGGCCCAGAAGAAGATTGTTACCTGTTTTGCAACTTAAATATTTATTTTTAACATGAAAGAATAACACCCCTATAGTCACCTTAACACGTGTATTACCACAATATAGTAGACATAATACTAGTAAAATCATAAAAGACAAATAAGGCTTGTGTGTGTTGCTGCAAATGTGTTCACTAGGGGAGCTGAGTGGCAGGTGGACAGGAAGTGATGTCAGCGGTTCTAGCGGTGTTAGTTTGGCATGGGTTACGTAGTTACAGTAGCCCGTGTTTTTGTTTGTGTAACCTCCACTAAAAGACTGCTTTTCCGGCTATCACGTTTGGTGCTTGTGTGTCTCATTGAACATTACAGTAATATTACTGACACCCGGTGACCAGTGTAGAATACTACATGTCTTTGAGTGCGTCTTCTGAGTGCCTGGTATATGTTTTAGTTCATGTAACCATTTTTATGTCTAATTTAGTTCAAAAGTATGTAAAATTTGCTTCAATGTGCATTTTAGTGACTAATAATAGGCCGTATTCAACCAGGCTTGATAACGACACAAGCTGCGTACCTCTCAGGAATGAATTTCTCGGGCTCGGGCCAGTGCTCCGGGTCGCTGTGAAGAAAGCCGGCGGGGATCTCCAGCGAAGCTCCTTTAGGGAGGAAAACGCCGTTGACCACGCAGTCCTGCTCAATTTCTCGTGCAAACCTTTGAGGGAATATCGTGAAGCGAGAATTTGGGTTGGGCCACGTGGTGCTAACTGTACATGTGGTTCCCTTTACCGGAATGCAGGAGGATAGAGGCGCAATGCTTCACATACAACCATGTCTAAATATTTCATCTCCTGGACATTCGTGTAGTCGGGTGACTCCTGCAGGGGACGATGGGAAACGTTGCTGAATCATCAACTTTTTTTTTTGGTTTTGTTACCGAGACAAACCACACGGCGACAGACTCACATGTCTGCGAAAGAAACCATCCACCTCCTCCTGGACTCGCCGCTGACACTCGGGATGAAGTGCCAGGAGGTAGCAGGTGAAGCCGAGCGTGTTGCTGCTGGTTTCGTAGCCCGCCAACAGGAAGACAAAAGCTTGGCCGACAAGCTCGTCTTCGGTCATCAGTTTTCTGGACGGACGACGGGGCGGGTGAGGGCTATTCTCCGGGTTCGGGGCAGACGGCTGCTGGTGGCTCGCTGTGTCAAAATGCTCCGAAGATCCGCCTTCCTTGCTGTCCCGTGCATCCAGCATAAGCTGAAGGAAGTCTCGGCGCCTCTGCATTCCGATTCCTTCGGTAAGAATTTGACACTGAATCCGTCCAACACATGAAAGTTTGAGAGTACCTGCTCAGGAGGTTGCTCCTCCCTCTGTCTGATAATCCTCTGAATGCTGCTGATGAAGAACGAGTTCATTTGGCTGCGCCGTTTATTAGGGATGAGTCCCACCAGTGGAGTCATGACGTGTGGAAAAGCAACTGTGCACAAACCCAGGGAATTATTGACATTTCAACTGTAGAACGTCATACTCAGGCTGTCCCTTCAATTAATTAAAAACAGAAAAAAAGAGTGCAATATGTGCGGGCCAAATGTCACCACCATCAGTCGGGATGAACATCGTATTTTAACGTCTACCCGGATGACGAGGAGGTGGTCGATCTCTTTATGACAAAGACAAAACAGGCTACTGTTGGACGCACCCACGCCAAAACAACACCAGCAAACTTAACTGTCCTTTCCGCAAGCAGCCGTTTTAACACTACGCGTAACCGCCAGGTTGCTAAGGTATCCTTGAGCATGCAGGATCCTGCTCCTATGAAAGCGACAGTGATAATTAAGCAGCATGCAGTCGTCCCTCGCCACTTTGCACTTGGAATTTCTGTCTATTCTATATTATATCAATGAATAAATCATTGCTTTGTTGTGGTTGACGACGGCCTGTGGTATTCTAAGCATATTTGACATATTTGTGTCAAAAAGTAAGCATTTCCAGGCATAAAAATGGCTAAATGAAGTAAAAAATACAAATATAAGGTGTTGAAAAGACCCATTGGAAGACATACTGTGATGATACGTAGTATACTGCACTGGTCGCTTCTTCTTCTTCTCTTTCGGCTTATCCCTTCAGGGGTCACCACAGCGAAATCAATTGCCACCGTCTAACCCTGTGTTCTGTATCCTCTTCTCTTGCGCCAACTACCTTCATTGTCCTCTTTCACTACATCCATAAACCTCCTCTTTGGTCTTCCTCTAGGCCTCCTGCCTGGTAGTTCAGAACTCAGCTTTCTTCTACGAATACATTCACTATCTCTCCTATGGACATGTCCGAACCATTACAGTCTGGCCTCTCTGACTTTATCCCCGAAATCTGTAATATGTGCTGTCCCTCTGATGTGCTCTTTCCTGATCCTGTCCATCCTGGTCACACCCAAAGAGAACCTCAGCACCTTCATCTCTGCTACCCCCAGCTGGGTGTCACCAGGTGTCAGTAATTGCATTGGTAAAACACGAGCCACTGCAGGATGTGTTATACATAAACTGGAAGTAAAAAGGGAAGGAGAAGAAGGGACTTTCGCAATGCTAACATGTGTGAGTTTATATTAATTTCTGACAGTAAGGTCAAAGAAATGTTGTAAACGGGTTTTCTATAAACCATGATAAATGAGAAATGACCGTAGTGTTTTGTTGCTTTCATTCCATTCTTGTATTTAGTGTTTACTGTTACTGATGTTTGTCCCTAATTAGTTCTGTATACGGTGTAAGTCACTTTAAGTGTAAATTAAACTAAAATTCCACTTAGTAAATTTGCTTTTTGAAATATGTGTAATATTATGATTTGATTCCCATAATAGTCTATCTTTTAAACCCAACCTAATTTCCAGAAATTACAGCTACTTTGTTGTGTCTGTATCTCATAATATTAACAATTTTATTCAATATTTCAACCCTATGCTACTAAAATGACATTATTTTTGCCCCTAATGTTAGAAGTTTATTCTCATAGAATTGCAACTTTTTTTTCTTAATATTCTTACCTTTATTCTTGCAAAATCACAGCAGTTTTGTCTGTTTTACTAATGTTTTTGTTTGTTTGTTTTACTTTTCTACTTTCTTCTTTTAATTTCCCCCCACATCATTCTTTAACATTATCACTTTTTCTGCAACTTTGTTGGTTTTGCTTCTCATTATATTATGGTATTACAAATAATGTATTTTTTCCTTAACATTGAAATATAAATAAATAATATAATAAATAAATGCTACTAAAATGATATTTGTTAGCGTTTTTCTCTTAATGACCTTATTGTAAACCTACTGATGATTTCTCAATTGATATTTTTTGTTTATTTGTATTGGTTTTCTTGATCAATTATATTTTTAGATTGTGCTGGGTGCCAGTAAAAACTTAGGCGCGGTCCGCAAATGGCCCACGGGCCGCACTGTGGACACCCCTGCTATATGCTGTACAAAGAAAAACAGCATCTTAGCTACATGAACATTAAAAAACTTTTTAAAAAATGTAATATTTCTACTGTATGCTACTAATATAACAATTATCCACCTAATATTAAGAGGTTTTTTTTCTTGTTTTTGTTGTTTTTACAGGGACTTTTTTCTCTTAATGTTTTGACTTTATTCTCGTAACGTTACAGCTATTGGGTTGTTTGGTTTTCTGTGTTTTGTTTAACTATTTCAAATGTCTTCTTCTGAATGATCTACTTGGAATTACAGTATGATTTAATAAAATATTTTGACTTTATTTGTACAGTAGAACTTTTCCCAGAACCTCATTTTCCAAATATTACAACTGTATTTGTTTTGTTTGTCTCTCATCATATTATATAATATATCACAGGTTTTTAGCTTTACATTCACAACATATAAACTGCAGTACTCTTTTAAAATTACTGCAGATTTTCCCATTTTGCTGTTTTTCTTTCCGCAGTTTCACCTATACATACTCCAAAAAGAGGATAGAAAGAGACAACATTTTAGTGTGTGTGTTCTTCTACACGAGGAATGTCCTTTAGAGTTTACCGGGAACAGAAAAGGGCCTTCCCGGAACTGACCCCACAAAGTCAGACGCATATAATTGTAAGATAAATAAGATTCAGGCGGAACTAAGGGGTCGAGTCAACTTCTCATGACTTCATTGGTTAAGGCTTTCTTCTGAACGAGATAACAGACTGGACTTACTAAAAAACATCATGATGGGCCTGAAGAACGAAAAGGAGAAGAACATCTGAGCGTAGCGGACAAATGGGTCGTCTGGGTTGTTCTGAGAGTCCACCTGCGTTGCAAATGCCACGCTGCCGATTACGTCCATGGTGAAGCAGCCGAAACACCTGAGGGAGGAACGAGAGAAATAAAACGGGGTAAACTGCTTACGCTTTATTGTGTTTGAAATGTACATTCACCTGTGGATGTCAAAAGCCTCCCCTGAGTCCGCATGGACTTCTAAGTTGTTGATCAGGGCGGTCGTGGCTGTTTGGATGAGAGGAACCATCTACTGGAACATACAAGACTTATCACAACAATGAAAATGTTATTCATGAACAAGCCATGCTAACGCTTTTAAAATAAGACATTTTAAAACCGCCTTTCTTTACAGTTCAAAGGCGCTGTAAGACTAACTTTTTTCCACTGACAAGTATAGTTTGCACTGAATTACAGTACTGTTTCAGATCCGTGTACTGAAGCTACAAAATACCAGGGCTGTCCAAACCTTTTTTTTTTATTGGCTTGCAGCGCATTCTAAAAATAAAAGTAAAATAATGGCAAAAATGGACAAATCTGCAGTCATTTTACAAAAATAAAGTCAAAACATTACAAAAAGGTGTAATCTAACAAGAAAAGTAATGTTGTAATATTATGAGGAAAAATGTAATTTTAGTAGCTTAAAGTTGAAATATTCAAAATGGGCTTTTTAAAGTCGTAATATTATGAGCAGCAGACAAAACTTTAAAAGTTATTTTTTTAAATTAGGGTGCAGAAAAAAAAGTGATAATATTACGAGGATAATGTGGGAATAAAGACATAGTTATAAAAAGAACATTTACAAGTCAAAATAGTTGGAAAAATTACTAAAAAAGTAATTTTATGAGAATAACATCAAAATCCTGAAAAAAACAACAAAAAACAGTTGTATTTTAATTTTAAAAAATGTAATTTCATGACAATATTCAACTCCAAAGCACTCAATGACCTGGCCGCTCCCTACCTCTCAGACCTTCTCCACCACACTCCATCTCGCTCCCTCTGCTCCCCCAACACCAACCTTCTGTCCCTGCCCTGTAGGACCAAGCTCTGAACTTGGGGGGACAGAGCCTTTTCCATCGCTGCCCCCACCCTCTGGAACTCACTGCCCAAACCCCTCCGTGACTGCTCTGACTTCCCCGCCTTCAAGAAAGAACTCAAACCCCATTTATTTGAAATCGCTTTTAATGTTTGATTTTATTCAGTAAATTTCATGGTGTTTTTATTCTTTAATGTATTGTAACACGTCTTTGAAAAGCGCTATATAAATAGAATCTATTATTATTATTACAGTATCATAATAATATTATGAGCCAAAATAATAAAGTTTTATTTTTTGGAAAATTACTTTGGGAAAATTTACTTTTGATAACTAAATTTCCAAAGATTATTTAAGAAGAAAGTGGTACATACTAGAGATGTCAGATAGCATCGGCCGGATATTAGCATAACAATGTGATATCAATAGATGATATGCTATGTTTTTTTCTCTCCCTGTAACTGTAGACTTCCGGACTCTCATATTTTCCGGCATGCAAATGATGACCTCATCAAAATGTGAAGCGTGTACACAAACGTGCTCTGTATCTAGCGTTACGTCTGCGGTGTCTCTTTTGGATATTAAACCTGCCGTTTGCAATAACTGCAAAGCGTGCGTCATGCGAGGCGGAACCGACATGTCACGCTCTGCTGTGAGACGTTTGCCTTTTTATTATTTTTTGCTGTGTTTTTAGGGGGTTTTTGTGTTGCTCCATACAGCTGCTTCTGTTTTTTTGTTTCTTTTTAGACGCTGGTTCTCCTGAGATGGGCGGAGCTTCTGTATGGGCACCGCTGCGTTCTATCCACACTCCTAATTAGCCACCTCAGCTGCTACTGGATTGTACTTTTGTTTTGACACTTCTGACCGCGTTGCTCTGCGTCCTGTCCCACAAGCTTCATCTTTAGCGTCTTGTATGCTTCTACCTTTTTTTTTGTTACTTTGAGCCTTCTGACCTGCTCGTCCAGCAGCCCGCCTGCGGGGGATCCACACCAGTACCCCCACGCTTCAGGCGTGATGAGATTTTGTAGGGCGAAAGCCGTCAATCAGAAAATCATGGAGTGTATCGCACTGGATGACCAACCCTTTTCATGCAAGGTGGCGGATTCACCAACTTGTGGAGTTTCTCGAGCCACGCTGTGCCATGCCCAATCCCAGGTATGTTTTACAATGTTGTTTACAGCCATGCTGAGAAGCTAATTGTTGATGCTGTGTCCATTAGCTTCACAACACATCTGTTAATTTAACTACAGAGGATATTTCATATTGGTATCGGTTGATATCAAAATTGGAAATTGATAGTTGGACAATATCGGATTATGAGATATCGGCAAAAAATCCAATATCTGACATCCCTAATTTATACTGCAGGTTACTCCCTTCATAACAGTACAAACTAGGCAAACTTGTACAAACGGTGAAATGCTGTCCTCACCTCTTTCATTTTGGCAGCACTGAAGGACGGGGTCAGGATACTCCGAACTCTCTTCCACTGTTCATTCCTCAACATGAGCAGACAGTCGCTCATGGGTTTGCTGGCAAAGCGAATGGTCTGCATGTAAGGACATTTAGGGAGTTACGGTACATACACTCACCAGCCATTTTGTCTCGTTACTCACAATCTAATGCAGGGGTGGGCACATTTTGTGACTCACCGGCCACATTGCGAAAAAAAAAATTTGGTGGAAGGGCCGTGTTTATAGTATAGATTGTCAACATACTTGCTCACGGTGCAAACAAAAAAAAACATCAAGTTAAGGCATCACATGTATCAACTATTACTACTATGTGAGTGACAAACTAAGTGTTAAACATAACATACATAACATCCATCCATCCATTTTCTATACCGCTTATCCCCATTAGGGTCACGGGGATGCTGGAGCCTATACCAGCAGACTTTGGGCGAGAGGCGGGGTACACCCTGGACTGGTCGCCAGTCAATCGCAGGGCACATATAGACAAACAACCAGTCACACTCACATTCATACTCTAATGGACAATTTAGAGTCGCCAATTAACCTAACATGCATGTTTTTGGAATGTGGGAGGAAACCGGAGTACCCGGAGAAAACCCACACACGCACGGGGAGAACATGCAAACTCCACACAAAGATGCCCAACGAAGATTTGAACATACATAACATGTAACTTTTAAAAATTACCGCAAGGCATGCTGGGTAGCACAGCGGCAACAATATGAATTACTGGATATCAAAAGTATATTAAGTCCTCGTTTACTTCTTTGATGACCTCAACATATTTTGAAAAAATGCAACAAACATGGCAGAATGTTTGGAGAGTACCACAAGCTACCCAGCATGCCTTGCGTCGCACTATAGCACTGCAAGTCATGTTGCTGGCTGTAATTTCATTAACGGTTAAAAAAAGGAATTTGGAAATGCCAGGTGGGACGCTTGGCGGGCCTATTGTGGCCTGTAGGCCCCAGTTTGCCTACCCCTGATGTAATGGAATACAACCCAGTATTATAAAATGAATTCCTAAATATTAATCAAAACCAAGACTCACCCCTCGGTTTGGAAAGCTGCTGAACTCCCTCACCATGATTTGTCTAAGAATGTCAGGGTCTGCCACTACCACCACTGCTCTCCTACCCAGATAGTACCTAGAATACACAAAAACGCGAGCTGGGTCACATCACACAGGCAGCGGCATGCTGATAACGCGAGATGGTGCTGATGAGGAACATGCGTAACTTACCCACAAACTCTGCCATATGTATTTATGAGGTCAGACAGAGGGTGCAAAAAACCCTAAAATGCAAGATGGAACAGAAAATAGTAGAACGTTCACTTGCAAAACACATACTCATGTCAAGTACAGACATACTGACTTCTTGATTTCTTCAAACAAGGCAGATGTGCATGTTTAGAATTACTAAGCCGTGGTAGACGCCTATACTTTACTGCAGTGATCCCAACCCCTGTGCCTGTACTGGGGGAGGGAACATCTGTCTAAACTAAATTAACTAAAACTAAATTAAATGTTCTTCCACCAGATGGCAGAAGCAACATATTTAACCTGTTTACATCCACCTGCTGTCATTCATACATTTATTTGGTGTGCTGTGAGATTTCTCTCGTATGTGCCTTGGCTCGGTAAACGTTGTGAAACCTTGCTTTACTGCTCACCATACGTAGCTATAAATGAAATGTTTCCGCCCGAACTCACCTGACGAAACAGGAATAGGTTTCCGAAGAAAGGAACTGTCCTTGGATGTTTGATTCCACATCGAGCAAGGACTGAAAAAGGGTAGACGGAATACCTGCAGTGACAGAAAGTATACAGAGGGGGTGCTGATGAGTACTTATACCCAAATGGTCATTAAGTTTGATTTCATTCATTCATTTTCTATACTGGTTATCCTCATTAGGGTTGCGGGTATGCTGGAGCCTATCCCAGCTGACTTTGGGCAAGAGGCGTGGTACACCCTGGACTCGTCGCCAGTCAATCGCAGGGCACATATAGACAAACAAGCATTCACACTCACATTCATACCTTTGGACAATTTAGAGTCGCCAATTAATCTAACATGCATGTTTGTGGAATGTGGGAGGAAACCGGAGTACCCAGAGAAAACCCACACACGCAAGGGGAGAACATGCAAACTCCACACAGAGATGCCCAACGGAGATTCAAACCCTGACCCTCCTGACTGTGAGGCCAACGTGCTACTCACTCATCCACCGTGCGGCCCAATTTGTTTTCATGTTCATGTTTATATATAT
>QODF01000115.1:1105939-1118120 GCA_024372805.1 Oostethus manadensis
ATATATAAATAGAGAGAGAGAGTTTGAAAAAAGTGTGCCTACATTTTTACATTCAACCCCACATTAAGGACGCTTCAGATTGCATTTTTAATTATGAAGTATGATTTTCTGTATTTAACTAGCCAGCAATCGTTGTGTGCTGATTTAAATGAAAGCTGATTTTAACAGCGACTGACATAATGTGATTAATTCCTCATGTTGCACAGTCCCTAATCACTTCCTCAACTGAGTGAATTTGCTCTAAAATGAACCCACTCTTTCACTTCCAGATGGATGGGATTCAATGTCAGCCACCGTGTGCACGACTGAAGGTGGACCAGGTTAGAGGCTGGGGCAGACAAAACGGAGGAGTCGATGAAGAAGAACTGCTGAGCTGATTGAACGTGGCAGGAGCGGTCACGTTTCAGTTTCCCAAATGAAAATCTATATATACAGTACGGGACTCTGGCAGCAGAACTCTGCACGCCAGAAGAAACCACCGGTCAAAGGTTCTGTTAAACTTAGCAAGTATTCACTGTGTGGAACTGAGGTCCACTTTTGTAATCTTCTCTTGCCACTGCAGTGTCGTCCTGTTGAAAAAGCCACTCATCACTACACAGATGAGGGCCTTCGGTCATGAGGGATGCCCCCTGTAGCATCTCCACGCCCCTGCACAACCTAAAGCTCCATTGTTTCATTGAAAGAAAAACCAGCCCAGATAATGATGGAAAAGATCTCTGGTGGGATCTCCTTGTCATGCCGGCTACAGTTTTTCTCGTCCATTTCTTCCACCTTTCAATCTCCCATGTTTGGTGCTCTTGTGCATATTCCAAACAGACAGTCTTGCGGCATTGAAGGAGACCTTTTTTAAAGAGATATTTGGTTCATTAAGGCTTTCTCTCGCAGATGCCGCCTGATGGTTATTGGACTGCACTCGGCACCGGTAACAACCTTCATTTGGGCCACGGATGGCCCCTGTATTGACGGAGAGCTAATCGGACGGTGACATTTGTTTTGGGTCTACCATTGACTTTTGAGATTTTGGCTTTTAAAGGCTGGTGTCTTGAACTCTAGATCAACTGACAAACTTTTGGGGGAATTTTGCACATCATTGACAATCTTTTTGAAACATGACGACATTTTTTTACGAGTTACCTTCCAAGTTGGTATGGGAACAAATGGCCATTTCTTCTTTTACAGTAGACTTCTCCGACGTTCTTTCATCTTCCTCTTTGCACATCTGTAACAAAATTTCAAAATAACCAACATTTTTTTACGACCGCCTATTAGGGCCACGTAAAACAAAAAAAGTTTCGATTTCAAGATTAAAAGTAGTTATATTACGAGATTTAAAGTTGTAATTTTATTTATTTATGTCATCCATAGTCTCTTATTATATTCTCTATATTGGGTAATAAGAGTGTATCGGTATGTATATAAGAGTGTATTCCCCTCCGTGAATCACCACCTTACCGCGGTGGAGGGGTTTGAGTGCCCGAGTGATCCTAGGAGCTATGTTGTCGGGGGCTTTATGCCCCTGGTAGGGTTTCCCAAGGCAAACAGGTTCTAGGTGACGGGCCAGACTAAGAGTCATTCAGAAGACCCCTATGAAAAACAACAAGAGGAGTGACCGCACCTCGCCCGGACGTGGGATACCGGGGCCTCACCCTGGAGCCAGGCCTGGGGGAGGGGCTCGCAGGCGAGCGCCTGGTGGTCAGGTCTTCACCCGTGGGACCTGGCCGGGCCTAGCCCGAAGAAGCCGCACGGGAACTCCCCCCCGCAGACCCACCACCTGCAGGGGCAAGCATAAGGGTCCGGTGCTGTGTGATTTGGGCAGTGGTCGAGGGCGGGTGTCCGGGCGACCTGGGCTTCGGCGACCAAATCTGGTTCTTGGGACATGGAATGTCACTTCTCTGGTGGGGAAGGAGCCCGAGCTTGTGGAAGAGGCGGAGAGATTCCGACTAGATATAGTCGGACTCACCTCAACCCACAGTTTAGGCTCTGGAACCAAACTCCTTGAGAGGGGCTGGACCTTGTTCTTCTCTGGAGTTGCCGCTGGGGAGAGGCGGCGAGCTGGTGTGGGCTTATTGTTAGCCCCCCGGCTTGGTGCCTCTGTGTTGGAGTCATCCCCAGTAAACGAGAGGGTTACTTCCCTACGCCTTAGGGCTGGGGAAAGGGTCCTGACTGTGGTTTGTGCCTATGCGCCGAACGGCAGTTCAGAGTACCCAGCCTTCTTGGAGTCTATCAGAGGGGTGCTGGAGAGCACCCCAGCTGGTGACTCCATAGTTCTACTGGGAGACTTCAACGCCCATGTGGGCAATGACAGTGTGACTTGGAGGGGCGTGGTTGGGAGGAACGGCCTCCCTGACCTGAACCCGTGCGGTGTGTTGTTGCTGGACTTCTGTGCGAACTACAGTTTGTCCATAACGAACACCATGTTCGAACATAAGGATGCCCATAAGTGCACTTGGCACCAGGACACCCTAGGTCGCAGGTCTATGATCGACTTTGTGGTCGTATCATCAGACCTGCGTCCGTATGTTCTGGACACGCGGGTGAAGAGAGGGGCTGAGCTGTCAACTGACCACCACCTGGTGATGAGTTGGATTAGATGGCGGGGAAGGATGCCGGACAGACCTGGCAGACCCAAACGCGTAGTGAGGGTGTGCTGGGAACGTCTGGCAGAATCTCCCGTTCGTCGAGTCTTCAACTCTCATCTCCGGCAGAGCTTCGCCTGCATTTCGAGGGAGGACCGGGATATTGAGTCCGAATGGGCCGTATTCCGTGCCTCTATTGCTGAGGCAGCCAGTTGTGGTTGCGGCCGCAAGGTGGTCGGTGCCAGTCGTGGTGGCAAGCCCCGAACCCGATGGTGGACACCGGGGGTTAGGGCTGCCGTCAAGCTGAAAAAGGAGTCCTATCGAGCATGGATGGCTTGCGGGACTCCCGAAGCAGCTGACAGGTACCGGCAGGCCAAGCGGCACGCGGCTTCGGCGGTGGTCGAGGCAAAAACTCGGGTGTGGGAGGAGTTCGGTGAGGCTATGGAGCACGACTTTCGGTCGGCCTCGAAGAGGTTCTGGCAAACCGTCCGACACCTCAGAAAGGGGAAGCAGCCCCCAGTTCACACTGTTTACAGTGCGGACGGGGGCTTGCTGACCACGACTGTGGATATAGTTGGTCGGTGGAAGGAATACTTCGAGGCCCTTCTCAATCCCACTGACATGCCTTCCATAGAGGAAGCAGAGTCTGAGGATACGTACGTGGACAGTTCTATCACCGTGGCTGAGGTAATTGGGGTAGTCAAATCACTCCCCAGTGGCAAGGCTCCGGGGGTAGACGAGTTCCGCTCAGAATTTCTCAAGGCTCTGGATGTTGGAGGACTGTGTTGGTTGACACGCCTCTACAACATTGCATGGAAGTCAGGAACAGTACCTCTGGACTGGCAGACCGGGGTGGTGGTCCCCATTTTTAAAAAGGGTGACCGGAGGGTGTGTTCCAACTATAGGGGGATCACACTCCTCAGCCTTCCTGGGAAAGTCTACTCCAGGGTGCTGGAGAGAAGGGTACGACCGTTAGTCGAACCTCGGTTAGAGGAGCTGCAATGTGGTTTTCGTCCCGGTCGCGGAACACTGGACCAGCTCTACACCCTTGCAAGGGTACTCGAGGGTATGTGGGAGTTTGCCCAACCAGTCTACATGTGCTTTGTAGACCTGGAAAAGGCATTCGACCGTGTCCCTCGTGGTGTCCTGTGGGGGGTGCTCCGGGAGTACGGGATTGATGGTCCGCTTCTACGTGCCATTCGGTCCTTGTACAATCGAAGCAGGAGCCTGGTTCGCATTGCCAGCAGTAAGTCGAGCTTGTTTCCGGTGAACGTTGGCCTCCGCCAAGGCTGCCCTTTGTCACCGATTCTGTTCATAATCTTCATGGACAGAATTTCTAGGCGCAGTCAAGGTGTTGAGGGAGTCCAGCTTGGTGACCTTAGGATCTCGTCTCTGCTATTTGCAGACGATGTGGTCCTTATGGCCTCATCAGGCTGTGACCTTCAGCGTTTACTGGAGCGGTTTGCAGCTGAGTGTGAAGCTTCTGGGATGAGACTCAGCACCTCCAAATCCGAGGCCATGGTTCTCAGTCGGAAACGGGTGGACTGTACCCTCCGGGTTGGGAGTGAGGTCTTGCCTCAGGTGGAGGAGTTCAAGTATCTCGGGTTCTTGTTCACGAGTGAGGGAAGGTTGGAGCGTGAGATCGACAGACGGATCGGTGCAGCATCTGCAGTAATGCGGTCGCTGTACCGGACCGTCGTGGTGAAGAGAGAGCTGAGCCGGAAGGCAAAGCTCTCTGTTTACCGATCGATCTACGTTCCCACCCTCACCTATGGTCATGAGTTATGGGTCATGACCGAAAGAATGAGATCGCGGATACAAGCGGCGGAAATGAGTTTCCTTCGTAGGGTGGCTGGACTCACCCTAAGAGATAGGGTGAGGAGCTCGGCCATCCGGGAGGAGCTCAGAGTAGAGCCGCTGCTCCTTCACATCGAGAGGAGCCAGTTGAGGTGGCTCGGGCATCTAGTCCGGATGCCTCCCGGGCGCCTCCCTGGTGAGGTGTTTCGGGCATGCCCGGTCGGGAGAAGGCCCCCGGGAAGACCTAGGACACGCTGGAGGGACTATGTCTCACAGCTGGCCTGGGAACGCCTTGGTGTCCTCCCGATGGAGCTGGAAGAGGTCGCTGGGGACCGGGAAGTCTGAACTTCCCTACTGAAGCTGCTGCCCCCGCGACCCGGACCCGGATATGCGGTGGAAAATGGATGGATGGATGGAGTGTATAGGTAACTATAGGGGTGCTATTTTATTTCTAGAGCTCCAATAATGTTAAAACGTATTAAGAAAGTCTTGTTTTAGTAACATTTTTATCAAAAAACACGACGGCATATAGGGCCCCATTAAAAAAAAGTTACAATTTTGAGATTGAAAGTCATAATATTATGAGAAAAAAGTCATTATATTACCTTTGACCCAGCCCAAAGTTCTCGGTTTCTCGGGCAATGCCTGTTAAATGCTGTATTAAAATCAGATTTCGAAAATAAAGTCATAAATTTATCCAAAAACGTTGTATATTTACAGAAAAAGGTCATTTTACAAGAAAAAAGTAGTCCTTTTTACCCCGTTTCTTAGCGGTGTTAGGCAATGCCTATAAACTGAATGTACGACATTTATTCTTGTAAATTTACGACTTTGTAGCCGAAATCTGATTATTTTATTACTACATTTAACAGGCATTGCCGGACACAGCTATAAACACAGGGGACTTGTGTGGCTCTTTGGGCTGGGTCAAAGGTAATATTACAACTTGTTTCTCATAGTATTACAACTTTCAATCTCAAAATCGTAACTTTTTTTTTTTAATGTGGCCCTTATACACCATTGCGTTTTTTTAAATAAAAATGTTAGACTAAAACAAGACTTTCTAAATACATTTTTTAACATTATTGGAGCTCTCTAGAAATGAAACAGCACCCCTATATTTACCTATACACTCGTATTACCCAATATAGAGGATATAACGAGAGATAATATATTATATATAAATAAAACATGCGCAAAGGTAAGAAAAACACTAAGCAACACTCAATTGAAAAGTCCAACAACGTGTTAAACTGCTAAAGACGTGTATTGATGTACAAATATGAACTAGCAGAGTTTGCAAGGCTTATTCCTGTAAGCCTGCATGATTATCTAATATGTTTCCGCTGCAAGGAGACCAGTATCTGTTTCATCTCACATCACACAAACGCAGCACGACATAAAGCCGCAAACAGAAACACTGCCGGGTAACGCAATAACATTTTGGGAGTCAAACACGTTTGGACAATTTGGCAGAAGGTCTGTTTGTTGCCGCTTTCCCAGCAGTTTCCCGGTACTTTCATGAATCCCGAACAAAGACGATACAGTCTTGTTTACTTGACACAAACGTACACAGTCACAGGAAAGCGACATCCTAAATGCAAAACTCGTAAACTGTGATTCGGTTTTCGTTGAATTAACCGGAGTCGTGTTGTGCCGACCTCTTTCCCGCCCCGGAGGCTGAAACACACACATTCACACCCCATTGACTGGATGTGGAAAATAGAAGTGCCTGCGGTTGCCATAAAATGAAGAACGCACGCTGCAGTCCGCAAGCCTCTTGCATGTGATTAGCGAGTGACGAGAAAAGAGGAGGCGGCAGCCGGGCTGAAAAGAAAATATTGGGTGGGTGTGGATGACGGAGCAACAGCCGGAGAAGGAAAACTCGGAGTATGACGGGTGAGCACGGAGGGCGGTTGAGAGAATGGAGAAAGATGGACATTAGGGGTTGAGAGAATGGATCACAACGCAGCACTTCTCAACTGGTGGGTCAGAACCATTCTGGGTGATACCATCCATCTAGTGATATTTTAGGATGTAAATTTGAGCAATACTTTAGTCATCTTCCTCTTCATTTCCTTGACAAAATGCCGTAATGTAATTATGTATTTATTAATTAATTATCGAATTGATATCAGGGAATTATGACGTCATACCTTCTTACTTCCAGGTTTCCACAAACTACTGTTAAATCTAGTTAAAGTATACAATAAATAACATGACTTAAATAAAAATGCTAAAAAAGCAAAAACAAAGTAATTAAAATAGGACTTCCAAAGCAAAAACAATAATAGTGACGTAACGTAAAAATTACTTGAATAATAATGTAAAAAAATTATAGTAAAAAATTAACTTAAATATAAACATAAATCATCAAAATTAAATACAAATAAAAATAACTTAAATACAAGGGTAAAGCAATAAAACCCAAATTACTTAAAATTACTTAATGATAAAATAATAAAATAATAAAAACTATGCATAAAAGCAACAAATAAAGACAAAAATAAAATAAAACAATTAAAAATAATTTAAAAAAAATTCGTCAAAGTGTGAAAAATAGGAATACATAAATATGTAATATATAAAGGAATAAAAATAAAATAAATGACTAAAATAAATTATTACAAATAAAAATGTCGCCTGAAAACTAAAATAAATAATACAAATACATAAACACTTCAAAGTATTAAAATAATTGCAGTAAATAAACTACAGTGTAAAAATAATAAAAATTAAAATATAACAATGACTTAATTAAAAATACAAAAATAATACAAATAACTATACAAAAAAGCAAGAAAATAAAAAAAACAAAAATGCAATAAGTGTAAAAAAGGTAATTAAAATAATATAAAAAAAGAATGTTTCAATGTGTAACAAAATAAAAAAAAATACATAAGTAAAATAAAAAGAAAAGTAAAATAAATAACATAAATTAATAAAAATAGAAATGTCATCTAAAACCTATAGGAAATAATACAAATACATAAAGACTTAAAATCATTACCATAATACAGTATAATAGAAATAGAAATATAATATATCAATATATATATATACACACACATAAATATAAAAATGATTTCAAAGTGTAAAAATAATACACATTCAATAAAAAAATACATAAAAGCAATAAAAACAAAAATGCCATAAAAGTGTTAAAATAATTACAAATAAAATAATACAAATACATAGACATAAAAGCATTAACATAAATTTAAAATGACTTAAATAAGTGTAAAAATAATAATAAAATTATAATAAAATTATATTTATGTATATGTATGTGTAATTGTATATATACTATATATGTAAATATGTATGTATATATATGTGTGTATATGTATATATGTATACGTATCAATGTGTGTATGTGTATTAATATATATGTGTGTATATATATATATATATATGTGTGTGTATATATATGTGTGTGTGTGTATATATATATATATATATATATATGTAATGTGTTTATATATATGTGTATATGTGTGTGTATGTATGTATATATATATATTTGACAAAGAAAAACATAATAATAAAATAATTTAATTAAAAAACATAATTCCCATTCTATTCCATTTTCCTCTGGTTATCCAGGTCGCAGGGGCAGCAGTTTCAGTAGGGAAGTCCAGACGTAAAAAATAAAAAAAATAAAAAAGGAAAACAAGGCCCCCATGGGGCCCGGTCGGGCACAGCCCACAAAGGTAACGTGGGTCCCCCCTCCCATGAGCTCACCACTCATGGGAGGGGCCAATGGGGTCGGGTGCAAAGAGACCTGGGTGGCGGTCGGAGGCAGCGGCCTTTGCGGTCCGATCCTCGGCTACAGAAGCTAGTTGTCGGTACGTGGAATGTCACCTCTCTGGCGGGGAAGGAGACTGAGCTGGTGCGTGAGGTGGAGAACTTCCGGTTAGATATAGTCGGACTCACCTCAACGCACAGCAAGAGCTCTGGAACCAGTCCTCTCGAGAGGGGCTGGACTTCATTTCACTCACCCGGCAATAAGAGGCGACGGGCAGGGGTGGCAATTCTTGTTGCCCCCCGGCTCCAAACCTGCACGTTGGAGTTTAACCCAGTAAACAAGAGGGTAGTTTCCCAACGCCTTCGGGTGGGGGGACAGCAGTTCAGAATACCCGCCCTTTTTTGGAGTACTAGAGAGTGGTCCCTTGGAGGATTCCCTTTTTCTTCTGGGTGACTTCAACGCTCATGTTGCAACAACAGTGAGACCTGGAGAGTTGTGATTGGGAGGAACCACCCCCCTGATCTTAACCTGAGCGGTGTCTTGTTATTGGACTTCTGTGCTGTCTGTGTGTCACGGATTGTCTTAAACAAACACCATGTTCAAGCATAAAGGTGTCCACATGTGCACTTGGCACCAGGACACCCTGGGCCGAAGTTCGATGATTGACTTTGTGGTTGTGTCGGCGGACTTGCGGCCACATGTTTTGGACACTCGGGTGAAGAGAGGGGCGGAGCTGGCAACTGTTTACCACCTGGTGGTGAGTTGATTCCGATGGTGGTGGAGGATGCCGGTCAGACCTGGCAGACCCAAACGCATTGTGACGGTCTGCTGGGAACGTCTGGCAGAGTCCTCTGTCAGAAGGATTTTCAACTCCCACCTACGGGAGAGCTTTGACCATGTTCCGAGGGAGGCAGGGGACATTGCATCCGAGTGGGCTATGTTTCGTGCCTCCATTGTCGATGCGGCCGATCGGAGCTGTGACCGTAAGGTGGTCGGGGCCTGTCCTGGCGGTAATCCCAGAACCCGTTGGTGGACACCAGTGGTGAGGGATGCCTTCAAGCTGAAAAAAGAGTCCTATCAGGCCGTCTTGGCCCATGGGACTCTGGAGGCAGCTGACAGGTACCGGAAGGCCAAACGGTCTGCAGGATGGGATGGGAATCAGCACCTCCAAGCCTGAGTCCACGGTTCTCGCCTGGGAAAGGGTGGAGTGCCATCTCCGGGTCGGGGATGAGGTCCTGCCAGTACCACGGGGTCTTGTTCACAAGTGATGGAAGGATGAAACGCAAGATAGACAGGTGGATTGGTGGAGCGTCTGCAGTGATGCGGACTCTGCACCGGTCTGTCGTGGTGAAAAGAGAGCTGAGCCAAAAGGCAAAGCTCTCAATTTACCGGTCGATCTACGATCCTACCCTCAGCTATGGTCATGAGCTTCGGGTAGTGACCGAAAGGACAAAATCGCGGGTACAAGCGGCCAAATTGAGTTTTCTCTGCAGGGTGGCTGGGCTCTCCTTTAGAGAGAGGGTGAGAAGCACTGTCATCCTGGAGAGACTCGAAGTAGAACTGCTGCTCCTCCGCATTGAGAGAAGTCAGATGAGGTGGCTCGGGCATCTGGTTAGGATGCCTCCCGAACGCCTTCCTGGGGAGGTGTTCAGGGCACGTCCAACCAGTAGGAAGCCCCAGGGAAGATCCAGGACACGTTGGAGAGACTATGTCTTTCAGCTGACCTTGGAATGCCTCGGCATCCGCTGAGAAGAGCGAGACGAAGTAGCCGGGGAGGGGGACCTCTGGGCTTCCCTGCTTAGGTTGCTGCCCCCGCGAACCGACCTCGGATAAGCGGAAGAAAATGGATGGATGGATGGAAAACAAGGAACAATAAGAGTGGGTTAATGACCAGTGGAAAACATGGGACCGTCTGAGAACCCCTGATATATGGGCTTGGCAAAGGTCCTTCATTTAAACCAGACTGAATGATACATACTGTAACACCTTGGACGTCTTCGTTTTCTGTCACTAAGGCGTATGTTGACATCATCAGGGGCTAGGGTTGCTATGACAATATCCCATCCAGAACAGCAATTACAATTAACATCCTATTTAAATGACCATTTCTTTCCACTGTCTCTTGGGTAATTAGACCCGTCTGCTCAGCTAAGCCTAGCACCTTGGCCTCCTTTATTTTACAACTAATGATGCTGTCTGGAAACAAGCGAGGCAGATAAAATTCAAGGCTTGTTTGCCGTTTATATGCTAAATTTAGTGTCGGCACTGAGAATCAAAATGCACTTCAACTCCGAACATGTTGCATTTTTTGGAGTTGCTCCATGATATTTTGACAACATACTTTGAAAAATTGACTTTTTCCCCAACTAAGTCTCGAAAATAAGTTAGTGCATTACTAATTGTGCAAGACCCCTTTAAATTCCTGTGCATGAGCAGGATGTTTTAATGTCATTACCATTATGTGAGTGCCTTGAAGGTAAAAATGTGCTATCGAAATGCAGAGCACTTAGCATTTGTGATGGTTACAAATGCACAGAACGAAATAAATTGATACATCTTCAAATAATGACTTAAATGTATCATTGATTTCAATAAATCTGCAAATGAAATACGTAAATGTGTCATTCAAAGTGCCACTATTCATGAAATAAATAAATACAACATTGAGTAATTACTTAAATGTGCCATTAATAATTAACATTGGAATTAAATAGTCAAATAATTCAATCAATATTAAAATTCAAATATTTATGTACATTCATTCATTCATTCATTTTCAATACCACTTATCCTCATTAGGGTCACGGGTATTTATGTACATATTTATCCAATTTTTAAGCGTTAATTAAATATATTTATGTATTTATGCAACATTTTTAATTTAAAAAGTACAACTTAAAATTTAAATTAATGTACAGATTTCATTTGAATTGTATTCATTTTAATTTAAATTTAATTTGGATTGTAATGAACTAATTTAACTATAACTAACTAATTAACTCATGGTGCATGTATTTATTTCATAAATGAATGGCACACATTCCTGTATTTGATTCCAATTTTAATTAACGACTGACGCATTTGTGGATTTATGTATTTCATAAATTAACGGCACAGTTAATAACACATTTATGTATTTCATTCCAATTTTAATTACTTAATGGCACATTTGGGTCACTATTTAATGGTGTGTTTATTTATTTCATACATTAGCTGAGATATTTACGTATTTAAATCCATTTTTTTTCATAAATGACATTTAAGTCAGTCATTAATGGTGCAATCATTTATTTCACAAATTAATGGTACTCTTAAGTAATGACTTCAATTATTTTATTCCCATCCAGTTGGCAGTGAGCTGAAAAGCATCTTATTCAGTTGGCAAACGGGAATGCTGCAGTCAAAAGGACGGAGGGAAAAAGACAAAAGTACTTCTGCAGCCATCATGGTGAAGTGTAGTTATGATTGCAACATATGATACACCCGTCGGCAGCTTGTGTTCCACTCTTTCACACGCAGACATCCTCCATTATAGCATCGAATGCATCAACGCTTTAGAGCATAACACAAAGCATAGAACAGCTCACAGAAAACGCTGCTCTGAATGTAAACAGTGACTCAACATGTCAATAAATATGGATCAGGTGTAATAATCACATTAAGTGCCGACTGATGTTAGAAAAGATACAGTAGTGTTCAAAATAATAGTGCAAAGTGACTAAACAGATTATTCATTTAGTATATTTTTATTGCTACATAGCAAACAAGTTATCAGTAGGTGCAGTATATTCTCAGAACACAAGACCCAGCATTCATCAAATGCACACTCTTAAGGCTGTGCAACTGGGCAATTCATTGAAGGGGGGGTGTTAAAAAAATAGCAGTGTGGAATCAGGTATTTAAGGATGAAACCAACACTTGTTGAACATGCATTTCTCTTTGGGTCGTTCAAGACATCGTTCAGAAGAGCAGCGTACTTTGATTAAAAAGTTAATTGGAGAGGGAAAAAAATGTTTGGCTGTTCCCCTAAAATAATCTCCCATGCCTTGAAAAGGAGAGT
>QODF01000115.1:1121243-1155039 GCA_024372805.1 Oostethus manadensis
TGTGACCAGGATGGACAGGATCAGGAATGAGCACATCAGAGGGACAGCACATGTTAGAGGTTTTGGAGATAAAGTCAGAGAGGCCAGACTGAGATGGTTCGGACATGTCCAGAGGAGAGATAGTGAATATATTGGTAGAAGGATGCTGAGTTTTGAATTGCCAGGAGGCCTAGAGGAAGACCAAAGAGGAGGTTTATGGATGTAGTGAAAGAGGACATGGAGGTAGTTGGCGCAAGAGAAGAGGATATAGAAAAGAGGGTTAGATGGAGGCAATTGATTTGCTGTGGCGAGCCCCAACGGGATAAGCCGAAAGGAAAAGAAGAATTAACCTAACATGCATGTTTTTGGAACATGCATGTTCAAAAAACACACTTTGGAGGAGCAACATATTAAAAAAAAAAAAGAATAGAAAAGGCTGAGTTGTCGGAAAGTGCTGCTACAAGCTCAGGGGGTGACATTTTGTCCTCTTTCATCCTGGCCAGATGGTGCAAAGCTCCTCCTCCCCATTCTAATTGTGTCCACCTTACACCAGGGAGTCAAAGGCTAGGAAATGGAAAAACCATCTTTCTCAGCTGCCCCTT
Organism: Oostethus manadensis; assembly: GCA_024372805.1. Classification (NCBI taxonomy): domain Eukaryota; kingdom Metazoa; phylum Chordata; class Actinopteri; order Syngnathiformes; family Syngnathidae; genus Oostethus; species Oostethus manadensis. The sequence continues at coordinate 1,121,825 of QODF01000115.1, forward strand.
TTGTCACCGCCACCGGCAATTCTTACCTACGCCATCCTGTCAGCCCGCCCTATTGCGTGTCGCTCCATCGCTAACCCTCTCTGGACTCTGCCTGCTAAATGCAGCAAGTGTGAATTCTCACAGTAAAGGACAAAAACGAGGCACGCGGGGGGACAACTCTTCAGCTTTCTCCATCTCAGGCACGGTGCAGCCCAAAGCCAATATACAGGACGGTGAAAGTCAGAGCAGCCTCGTGACCTCTGAACCCTATTTGATGCTTGTCTCAGCCTGACGTTGGCTGCCACTGAGGTGTCCCGGGATGCCACGTGACTCTACTATCTTTACTTATAGCAGCACCATGCAGTTCTGCGTAACGGCCCAGCTCATGGCTCATGACCGACGAGTCCTGCTTGCCAGTTGTGAGTGATGAGGGACCACGAAAATATATTATTTATTTACAGGATTTCCTTTGCTTGCATTGACAGTGAGTAAGAAGAATACACTACATATGAAAAAGTGCTAGAGAGGGACACTTTTTTTTATTATATTATATTATATATATTTTAATATGGTACAAAACTGCAAAAAAACCTTTTTAAAATAATATAAAAATACAAAAATAATCTAATAACAAATTATATAAAATTATTTAATTTTTTTTACATTTTTGTTTTTTGTGGTAAAATTTAATTTACTTTGTGTTTTTTCTGTATGTCATTTATAAAATGTTTTGTTTTGTTTAATTTTGTTCTACATTCTGCCACGGGCCAATAATAAACAAGCCCTAGGCTCCATATGGGCCCACTTCGGACACGCCTGGTCTACCCCGATGTTGTAAGGATGATGAGAAAGCAGTTGACCATCTCAATCTCAATTGATTTATTGCAAAAACAAAAGAGGCCACTGTTGGCCGAACCGCGCCAAAACAATATCAGCAAAGTCCTCCTCCTTAGGGTTGCGATTATTACAATAATTATATATTTTTAAATCTATTGACAGCACTAAATTTAAATCAACGAATATCACGGCCCCTAGGAGCATCACGAAGCATCATCCTGGCTTTACGCTGTTCCCAGACAACACTAACTCCTCCGTGAGGTCAAAACAACAGAATGCTAGATGAAAAAACACATTTGTGTCAATGGAGATAAATTCTTTCTGACATCCATACGGATTTTGACATGATCACGTAAGCTTGTTTGTCATTTAAATTGTGTAAACGGTTACAGTTGGCCGCACGTTAGTCCGGGCTTTCACGGGCCACTTACAAAGACCTGCTGGACCCGGTGTGTCCCGCAGACCTGAGTCTGACCAGCGTCCGCTTCCACCGTACATCACAAGCCTGCGTCGCATTCAGCAGCAGGAAGTGAGGACACAGAAACCCCGAAGACTACCCAGAGCGTGCTTTGTTTCTAAAACACGTATCCTTTCCTACACACACACACACGCGCGCAGGTAGCTGACCCCGCCTGGCTTTGAATTACATGAGCGACGATTGCAATACTGATTTGCTTTGGGGCGTCCGAGTAAACCGAACGTGTAAAATAAATTTGGATTTGGACCTTTCCATCTGTTAAATGCATGGTGCCTTAGGCCAAAATAAATGGAAATATAATTCCTGTTTAAATAGGTTATGGTCCTAGAATTTCAGTAGTCAATTTAGCCTAAACTTTAAAAGGCGGTACCAGGGCATTCCTATTACAAAAGCTATTCCCACACAAATTATGAGTCCTTGAACTGAATTGCTGGATGCTTTGAAATTTTTTTTCCCGTTAGACACTCAAAATCTTAAGACCAGTTGAAAAATTTTAAAAATGTACATGTTGCACTGTTGGCTCTTATGGAGGTTCTAAGTAGAGGTTCAAAAAGAAGACATGGAAGTAGTAGGCAATTTATTGCAAACAAGCATTAAAGTTTTCTCTGGGTACTCTCCGGTCTCCTCCCACATCCCAAAAACATGCATGTTAAGTTAATTGTCGACTCTGTGTTTGTGTGTGTGTGTGTGTATATATTTATATATGCGTGTGTGTGTATGCGTATTTGCATGCGCATGCATATATATATATACTTATATGCATGCTCATGCATATGCATATATATATATATATATATATATACAGTATATGTACATATATATATGCGCATACATATAAATATATATACGCATGCATATATATATATATGCTTTTGAAAATGCTATATGCTTTTCAAACCTTTGTTTGTTTTATAGGTTTGTCCATTTGAGTCAAACCGCAGCGTGAACACGTGTTGTATTTCTCTGCCATCCCCTAATGGTCTGTAATGATATGGTCTTGTCCCCCTTTGTCCATGCGCTGGCATCAAACTTCAGTGTGATCACACTTTTGCTTCAAACTAATGTTATTGGCGTCGATAATCCGTGTGAACTAAAATGTGGCATTGTGCATCACAAACCGGCTGCCAAATAAAAGAAGACATTTCTGACTGTCTCGCATGGAGTTCCACAGTGTTTCATCAGCACCAAAAATTCGGATATTTTTTAATCGGTGTCTATGTTAAGTAATAATAGTAATTTGACATTTAAAAAAGCCATGAAAAAAAAGCCAAAATTTACATTTTTAAATAAAAAAAGTTTCTCCTGAAATATATCATGTATTATATATATTTTTTATTTCTCAAAATAGGTATTTCTTTCACAGAATACTCACATATTTACCATAAGTCAGTAGTGAATACGTAATAATACAAGTAAAATGCACAGCATTCATACACGGCTGTTACATTTGACATGTTTTTCTCTTTAGGAATGTCAAGAATAAAACTTTCTTGCTATAAAAAACCATAAATGAATTAACTCACAATAATTTTGCCGGCCTCCTAATATTGTCATGTGCGTGTGCGTCTTTTTTTCACGTCTCTCGCCTCCGAACAGGCGTGAAGACGATTCAGCAAACAGACCCTTCCTAGAACTACGGCATTCTTCCATAGAACAACTGCAGACAGAGTGAGACCTCTTGTCAGTGTCTGTAAGAAGATAGGTGGGGCCACTAGCGTACACACTGCAGAAGCGTGGAACCTCATGAAGAGCAATGCAAGGTAATGTAGTGAAAATAGGAGGGAAAATGAATATTACAATGCCAAATACCACAACCCTCGTGTGGGCATATCAAGAAAGGTGAGCCCACCTACACAAACAAACTGAATTTATTTTGAAAGTGGTAACAACACAAAAGATAACAAAACAAACCTGCCCACATCAGACATATCCATCTGACCCAGTTTTCCCATCTGGGGAAAAAAAACACAAACGTTTGGTTGGCAAAGTAAAAACAAAGGGAATGGCACAAAATGGTGCATTCACAGAAAGTCATTGCAGAAAAAATGCTGCCCTCTAATGATGTTGAAAAGTCGGCATTTCAAGAAATGCTGCAAATGTTTGACAGCATGAATTGCTACGTCACAGGCACAAATTGCACAACTTTACAGTAAAAACAAGCATTTTAGGAAATGCTGCAAATGTTTGACAGTATGAATTGCCACGTCACACACAATTTGCACAACTTTACAGTAAAAAGAAGCATTTTAGGAAATGCCGCAAATGTTTGACAGTATGAATTGCCATGTCTGACACAAATTGCACAACTTTACAGTAAAAACAATCAAAAACGGCATAAAATGGTGTGCGTTCACAGAAAGTCATTGCAGAAGAATTGCTGCTCTTTAATTCACAGGCACAATTTGCACAACTTTACAGTAAAAACAAGCATTTCAAGAAATGGTGCAAATGTTTTACAGCATGAATTGCTATGTCACAGACACAAATTGCACAACTTTACAGTAAAAACAATCAGAACGGCACAAAATGGTGTGCATTCACAGAAAGTCATTGCAGAAGAATTGCTGCTCTTTAATTCACAGGCACAATTTGCACAACTTTACAGTACAAACAAGCATTTCAAGAAATGCAGCAAATGTTTGACAGTATGAATTGCCGTGTCACAGACACCAATTGCTGAATTTTACAGTGTGAAAAATGACATATGAAAGGAAATATGATTTATGTTTTATTATTATTACTATATATTATAATAACAGTGGTTTATTTGGTCTCAATATAAGTTATCCTCAATTTGTGGGACAAACATTTCAATAAACTGACTCAGTTAAGTCAAAAATGACTCCCATTCCATCTGCTCGTCCATCGTCCTACATTATAATTCGTTAGTGGTGAGTGCCTAGACATTTTCTACTTCAAATGTGTTTAACAAGAGAGTGAGGCATATTTAGGGCTTAAACATGGAGTGAAAAATTCCAACTGGACAGAGAAGTGAAGTTTTTGATCTTATCAACTACTCGCATGGTGTTATTATTTTGGTGGTCCCGGAAGGTAAACCCTTGTTGGCAGAGAGCCTTGAAAGCCACGTATTTTCAAATGTATTGTCGTGAGAGCCATGTCGTAATTAACAGTGAATAAAACTAAAAACATGCGTTTTTAAGGAAGACCAAGAATTTCACAACATAATAAATCTCTGAATTGGATGGATTAAAACGCATGAGCAAGTTTTATGATCTGAACGTTATTTTTAACACTGATTTCTGTCATATTTTACTATAAAATGTCAGCGAACCTAGTATGTCCTAGTATGTCCCCAACCTAGTATTTCAAAAATTATAACTTTATTTAGTTTTGTTTGTTTCTCTAAATATTACGACGTAAAAGAAATGAACTCTATGCTCCTAAATGAATTTTTTTTTTTACTGATATTAAGTTTATTTTAAATTTTGCTCATAATATTTTGACTCCCAACTTGTAAAATGACCGCATTTTTAATTCTCTTGTCGTAATTATGATGTTGTTTCAGTTATATTTTCAATTTATGCTCTATGCCCTTTTCCACAACCGAATTTTCAAAAATTGACAACTTTATTCATGATTTTGTATCTTTGTCATAACTTTGCCACTTAAAAAAAAATGTTTTCTTTTACAATTCAACTCTGTTCTCCTAAAATGACATTTTTTTCTCATAATATTATGACGTGATTTTCATAAAATTACTATTTTTTTGATTGACTCCCAACTTTTCGTTCTCCTAATATTTTGACTTTATCCTTGTAAAATGACTGCTGATTTTTCCTTTTTTTTTTTTTTTTTAGTTCTTTGTCAAATTGTATTTTTCAAATGTGTCGCAGGCCAACAAAAAAGCAATCGGACTGCCGTTTGAACACCTTTTTGTACAGCGACACATGTAGATATGCTAAGAAATGACACATATTACAAGAAAGAACAAAAATAAGCAAATGTTCCGATGTTAAGAAACGTCTTGGATCCAGATGTGGTCATCAAAAGAGCCAAATCTGGCTCCCGAGCCACAAGTTTCCTACCCTGTCATGTAGCATTCAATTCATACAGTAATTATTTGTATTTTTTTAAATCTGTAGAACCCATTGGATGCGAGGTACAGCATATGACGTCAGTAAACACCACCAGCACACATGCAGGGCAGTAAAGGTGTGCTCCGGCGGTGGCTGCATGCAACCACAGACCCTAATGAAAAATGCATCAGTGCATGTGAGCACAAAGATAGCACCCACTTGCATGCCTGTGGCCAAACATATGTTACATATATGGCCAGTAAATGTATTTGGTCATCAGCTTTCAGGATTTGGGGCTTGAAATTCCCCTTGGCACAGACAAACCATCAGTCTCCCGTCCAAGCATCATCACTCAGAGGTTGAAAGTAGCGATAAAAGGCAGACATCCAAGCGACCGCACCTTCCCCTACAGAGCTGCATGCCGTCAATAAGTCCCCATGCAGTCAATCATCAGGCTAGCTGCCAGCCGGCACCCCAAGGTCAGCAATCCAAGGAGCCTGAAGAAACGAATCAAGTCCAAATTTCATATTACTGTCACTTCAGCACAACATCTCACTCAGTCTGTACCTCTATTGTGTTTATAATTGCATAGTGTGCTCTTTTAGGGTGAATCTGACTATCAAGATTTGATCTTAAATCATAATCGGAGCCCCCTTGACCACCTAATTAGTTTTCAGCCTAAATAGATAAGATGAGTAATTAATTCCAACCTTGCCCGCTAGAGGTCAGTAGTTAGTTAAATTATTGCTGAGAGTGCTTGGACTGCAATTGTGCTGCACTGAATTGAAAGGTAAGTCTCAATAATAAGGCCTCAACATGGGACCCACATTTTCCAACTGGAAAGTTGCAACACACTTTTGTTTGTCATGTTAATGTTTTAGAATTTTTTCAATTAATTTTTAACTGTTTTATCGCTTTTAAAGTATTTTTTAAATTAAATTTTTTTTATTTTTCAATTTTTTTGGTCATTTTTACTATATATTTATATTTTTTTACACTTTTTCATTTCTACTTTTATTTGTATTGTTTTACATTTTCCATTAAAGTTTTTGTTTTTGTTTTAGTTTTTATTTATTTGTATTATTTTTTCTTTTAATTTATGATTTTTGAATTTGATTATTCTATTTTTTGTATACTGTTAAGACATTTTTCCTTATTTGTAATTACTGTTTTACACTTTGAAGTCTTTATTTTTGTTGCTTTAAATTTTTTCTATTTTTTGTGATTAAAAAAAAGTCTTATTTTTATTTCATTTTGGTTTTCATCTTTAGTTTTTACAGTTTTAAGTCAGGTTTGTTGTATTTTTGACACTTTTATTTAATTATATTTGTATTTTTATTTATTTTACATTCATTTTGTCATTTAAATTTTGGAGGTTTGGAACCTAATTCATTTTTTTGTTTTATTATTTTCTTTACACTTTTATTCAAATTATTATTATTTTTTATTAATGCATTTATAAGTTTATTTTTATTTTGTTTACTTTTCAGTCAAACAAGCATTTTGATTTTTTTTACTGCCAACTTTGGAAACATGAATACACATAATTAATGAAGTTGAAAGGAATTTATTACAGCATTTTGTCAGGAAAATGAAAAAAAAAGGCAAAAATATTGCTCAACTTCACTTGAAAATATGTCAAACAAATTTTCACTCGTTGTCTGAAACCCACCCAGAGCGGATCCGCAACTCACTTTTATTCCCGACCCGCCAGTTGAGAACCAAGCTTTAAAAAATAACTTGCTATGTACTTCTCTGCATCAAAAACAGAGCTCTACATCTGCGATTCTGGGCTGCAGCCTTCATGTGAAAAGTGGTACACGAGCCCATCTGAGCCACGGGAGACAAGGGAGCAGCTCCTTGGGCTGTACGGACCACCGCTGAATGGATCCTTCAGCTCACAAAGAAGGACTTGTCTGCAAAGGTGCTTAGAAAGCGCTCAGATCGTTGATATGCAAGGCGTCGGGGGTGCCCTGGAGCTTGCCCGCTTTACAGTTAATTAAGCTGCACATTCTTTGGGCGGGATACCCCCTTTGCCCCAACTTTGGCACTGTCCTTTCCACAGGCTCAACACTTCAATCATTCATAAGGAGTTTGCGCTTATAATGGAGGGTCCAGAAGAGGCGTGGACACAAACCCTGCACCCGAGGACTACTAAATAAAGCCCACCTTAAGAGGTGCACGCTCATTACCCAAATTCCCTCATTCGAAAGGAATGTCTCCATTCTCTTGTTTTCTCCTCACCTTTCTCTGCTGTCATTTGGCATTTACATACACATAGGAGTTCCGCTGCCTCGCTTAATGTTTGACGTGCCTCTGCAAAGAGGGCCGCCTCAATCAAACAGGGGAGCGACTCCCCAGTGGCCCGGCGGGACTCTAATTGTGCATTCATCCCAGACAGAGCGGATCAATATGGCCGTCTTAACTCTATGCAATGCAAAGTGCGCTCAAGTTGTGTCCTCTTGGAATTTATTCTGTACCAAAAGGGATTACACTCCCGCTTGTCAGTGGTTGTCATCTGGTAGGCTGGGACCCAAAAGTGGGTCGCAGGCAGCAAGTGAAACGTTGAACGAAAATCTGTGATATGCAACTGAACCTTCCTCCTCATTTCTTTGACAAAATGCCGTAATAAATTCCTCTAAAAAGCACGTTGGATGTGTAATTATGTCAAAGTTAACGGACGTGTCCTAGTTATTTTGACATGAGATTAATGTACCCACGACCTGTTTGGCCCTGGGCCCACATTGTAGTTTTGAAGAAGGGCCGGTGGCTGTATGGACACAAGAGGAAACAAATATGGAGCAGAACTGGACAAAGAAAAGGGTATTTTGATTCTGTAAATTAATCTTCTAAGCCCTGGTGGATGGCTCTCAAAACAAGACCAAAGTTAATTGTGAGGCTCTGATTGGAATTGTCACAAATTACGTCGACTGGAGCAGTGCAGGTAATGTTTTTTTTTGGCATTTTTTAAAACCCTATTTACCTAGGTGGTGCAAGACCCTTACCCTGCCCTCGTGCCAGACGACGCAGGCGCACCTCGCTAACTTGACTACTCCGTGTAAAGGGTTAAATCTCCCCCGCTGAGGGTCGGAGACCTTCTTAGCCAGGGGCGAGGGGAACTCACCCAGGTATTCACATCTTTGGTATTGGCCGAGGGGCCCCACTGCACCCTGATCATACCCGACCAGAGTAACCGCTCTCTTATTTTGGTCGCAGGCGACACCGGGCCCTCTGCCTTTCATGACTGCTCCCCCTCTAAAATGGTTTGTTGCTCTTGGAAAGGACCTGGGATTTTTTACCTATCTGCTAGCAATAAAGAGGCACCTGTTGTTAATATTCAGTACCGGAGTCACCTCAAAGGAATTTTCACACCGCTTACTTCTTTTATATGACAGAAAATATTGGACGACAACTCTTGAATGGTTGCCATAGATGACAGGTTTTATTAGGACATATTTGCAAGGGCATACGAGGAGACAGATACGAGTGGTACCTTGGCATACTAGTGACTCGTGGCACAAGTAAGGAGTGTTTTAAACTTGAACTATCACCTATTACCTCAGTAAAGCACAATATAGCGACCTAATTGATCTTATAGTATTGTGTAAAGCTATAGCATCAAATTAAAAAGACAAAATGAATACACAGCCACTATTTGCCAGTGTGAAGCGGGACTACTTTGTCTTTCAGAGAGGTTGCGCGACACAAATATACACATTAGCGCTCAATAAGGTCATCGAATCTTACCTTTATGCATTCTCACCTAGTATCAGCATTTAGAAGCAAATATGAGGTAAAAGAAAAAGGGTAAAAATACAGTATAGTATTCTGTGCAGCGCGTGAGAACAAAGAAGGTGCGTTCAAGGACTGTTAAACAGTGGGATAAAAGACCGCTCCCATTAAACATGAACAACATGAAAAAACTGTATGATTTCTAAATGTGTAATATTTTTGAACAAAATAATCCATATTTCCAATATTTATGTCCCTTAGACATGTGGTTTTCAAACTGGAGGGGGGCATTATGACGAGGGGTGTGTGGGGCTTTCATGAACACGCTTAGTTATTTTTTGGACTACAAGCTGCTACTTTTTCTCTTCCTTAGAACCAAGCGACTTTAATAACGACGCGCCTTGTTTATGGATATTTTTTATGGGGGGACTGAAAGTAATTTTATCTCCAAAAGGGGGACCACTCCCTTAGACAGTGGTCCCCCTTTTGGAGATGAAATTACAAGTACAAGGGAAATTGCTTGGTTTAAGTACATCAACAGTAGAAAAAAATAAAAAAAACAAGTGCAATACAATATGAATAATATATAAATATAATAGAATAAAATAAAGTACTAGCAAGAATATGAACAATAAACAATATTTGCATATTTATAAATAGTGTGTAAAAATATGGCAACTACAAATAAAGTACCTGCGATTAAATGCGGTTCATTATGAGTTAACTATGGACAAAGGGCGATTAATCGCGATGAAATATTTTAAGCCATTGACAGCCCTGCTATTAATGCCTCAAAAGATGGCAGTTCCATATGCGTGGTTCCTTAAACCGTATCCATTTTCTATGATGCCGCCTGTCCTCGCTAGGCTGGAGCCTATCCCAGCTCACTTTGGGTGAGAGAGTACTGAAAATAAAAAAGACTTAAATAAAGCGTAAAAAATCAACAGATGACAATTTAAACTTTAGGGTGTTAAAAATAGTAAAAATGAAATCAAAATAACAATGACTTAAATTAAAAAACCCCAAACCAATAATTCAAAATAACAACTTACGTATGTGACTTGTGTAGTATACAAAAGTAAAAGATAAAGGGAGCCTTTTGCTGAGTCCGTTCTTACTATTTTATGCAACCTTGATGCTCCCAGGGAGTGGCGGTTATCAACTGGCACGGTGGCCAAAAAAGTCCACGGCATTAAACCAGTGGGGGCTCTCTGTATCACTCAGCCGCCGGTTGCTGTTCCCTGGAGCTGGACGAGTGAAACAGTAGCTTTCTGGTTAATGTACTGCTGGGCTTTCAGGGCTCAAAGGGGGCTGGTTGATGTTAGTTCACAGTACAAAAGGCCTCACCATTTTGACAAGTTATTTTGTCCTCGAGTGAGTCCGACTTTTCCAAACAAACCTTTTCCATTTGTTTGATGGGCATTGAATGAAATGAAAATGTTTTTTTTGTGTGCTAGTTGCACCCTATTAGGCTGTAAGAATCAGATTCCATCATGGCCAGATGGATCGGGTCTCTTTCTGAGTGATAGACTCAGAAAAGTGTCGAGGCAAAGCATCAACACATTTCCAGTCTGTCACAGTCACAGTGTTTTCTGCCATCGCACAGTGAGGGGGCTCGCTGCGGTGTTGTGCCAGTGCTGGCATCTTCCAATCCCTTTTCTTCAGTTTGTTCTGGACTCCAGGTCATAACTTCTTTTGGGGCTCCTCTGATTTGCATGTGTTAGTGCGGAGTCACGCTGGAAACTTAATGCGAAGGAACAAACGCTATCAAGATGTGTTGGGCGTGTGGTCGCTCTCTAAAGACCAAGCATTACAAATGGATTCAGCGGTGTGCAGTCAGGGCCAGCAAGGCCTTCTCTGCTGGCCTAAACACAGTCTCAGAAACACTGACCTACATTTACATCTTAAATTCTAGTACAGTGGAATCTTAAGACACGAAACTAATCTATTCCGGAGGGGCTTTTGTGTCTTGGAATTTTAGTATTATGAGACAAAAGTTGCCATATAAATGGCCTAATTTGTTCCAGCCCCCTTGAAAACATATCGTCGTATAAATATTGTACCGACCCGAAAGAAATACGTTTATTAATGACAACATAATCATTTACATGTGAGAAAATAATAAAAAGCAACTAAAAATCATGAGTTTTGACAGATGGCAGAAAACCTACGTACGTTTAGGTAGTGTAACTTAATTTAAATGATTACAATACATTACATACTAAACTTAACACTACGATTTGTTTTCATTTTAATTTTTAGCACTTTTCATTTTCATATTTTGAATATTTTTTTGTTAAATGGGACGAATATATCTTCAAAGCCCAATTTGTATTATGAATTTTTCGTATATTAAGGTTTTAGTAAGTTGAGGATCCACTGTATTTGTATTTTTTCCCAATTAGCTTCATTTTCCATTAGCTTCTATGTGTTTGTCCAATTAGGGTTCAGCTTCAGGGTGTTGCCATGTTGATGTAATCTGGCCAGGGCCTTCAGAATCAGTGGTGCTGGCCCCTGTCACATACACACAATTAGCAATAGGACTGTTTTTTTTAACCAGTAAGCTTTCAAATTCACTTCAATGGCCAGCTAGCTGGCCCACAGTGTCAATCACCAGTAGAAGTTACTAACTTAAAGTTACTACCAAAAATGAAAGTCAGCCATAATGGTGATGATGTACGGTATTTGAAGTTGTAGGGCTAAGTGGGTGTCTTAATTTATGAAGAATGGGCTGTGTCAACATGACAGTTATGTATAGCGGCAGAGTTTGTTTATTTGGTGCAGTGGTTTTGCCTTCCTTCCTAGCTACTGATAGCTGCTGTGGTTTTTTTCCCTACTTGTAGGTGCTCATAATCTGTAACTATTCATTTGCATTGAATTAAATATATATTTTAAATATATACAAAAATATTTGCAATTTGCATATTTTTGATGAATAATAGGCCATATTCGGTCACAAAACAGCATTATTGATTAATTAAGAATATTTCTGAAAAACTGCTATATGTACTATTTAATATGACTACATTCCTTTTGTCTTATCTACTGTACATCCAAAAGCCAGTTTGTTTGTGTGTATCAGGGCGGTAGCTGAAGATTGCATGGGTTGCACTAGAAACACGTTTGTTTTTCCTCCTCAGGGCACAGTAGAAAATGCTGCACTCCCAAATATTTATTACCATGTCCCAAAAATGTGAGCAGTTTTCACTGGTACAAAAAAATAGTACCAACAGTATATGCTTCATATTTCTTGATGCATTTGATAAGTCTGAGAGGCATATTTAGGACTTAAATCTGGATTGTGTCTCGAGTGAGCAGTGGCAATTGAAGATAGAATGGGAGGCATACGTTCCTGATCCAGATTTTAGGATCAGTTCAAAGATTGCAAGAATTTACATTTTGCACTCTTGGATCTTTAGGAGGTTTTAAGTAGAGATTTAAAACACTAACAGAAGAAACACATTTTCTTTGAGTAATCAATTTCTTGCAAATAAGTATTGAAGTGAAATAGGTTGTTCATCAACTGGTCAAAAGTTTCAGACCACAGTCTTTAAAAACCAAAGTCTCAGCAAAAATGTGCATTCTTCTGTCTGGTATTTATACTGTCATGATTTCTTAAAGGCAAAGGCAAAAAAGCTTTCTCTCTTTGAAAATGTTGAGTTGCATAAAAAGACCTCTCGCAGTGTGCCATTGCTGCTGAGGTTGGACCCAGTAAGACAGTCATTTAAAATCTATAACTTTTAGGTTATAGAAAAAAAATGTCCAGCAGTAAAGCCAAAAAATTCCACTGGTCCTAAGCCAAAGGATCCCATTGGTTGGCTGTCAAGACACAAGACCATTCTCGGCAAGAAAAAAAAAAACTTGAAGGCCTTGTCTCCTTCAACTTCACAAAATTGCCTGTTTGGAAGTTTCACCAAAAATGGGACATTGGAAGGTGGAAGAAAGTTTTATACTCTGATGACAAAAAATTAAACTTTTACTGGCATGACAAGGAGATCCCATCTGAGATGTTTTCCACATGAAACAGTATGCTTCAGATTGTGCATAGGTGTCAAACGACCGTTGGTTATGTGGAGATGTTGCAGGGGCATCCCTTATGACTGAAGGCCCTCATCTGTGTGGCAATGACTGGCTTTTTCTACCTGACAAATGACTTTTTCCAGAGGAAAAAGTTATTCCTCTTTCTAGAGGAAAAATATATTTGGACCATCATGTGTGCTCCACTGATCTAAATCCACTTGAGAACATTTGGGGATGGATGCCAATGGAAGTTTCAGACAGTGGCTGCCCTCCGTAAAGCTACCTGGAGCAACATTCCCTCTAGCCTCTTAAAACACTTAAAACACATCAATTTTTGAGGTTTTTATGATTTTGTTTTTTTTAAACTATGGCCTTAAGCTTTGATCAGCTGATGAGCAGCCTATTTCCCTTTAATGCTTGTTTGCAAAAAATGTTTAGTTTTAGTCTCACTCCCATTTCTTCTTTTTGCATTTTGAACTGTACATAGAACCTTCCTAAGATCCATCAGTGCAATGTGTACATTCTTGCAATTTTTCAAGTAGTCGCTGGATTGTATGTTTAATAGCACTTACCCTTATTTCTTCCAATGGACCACAAACTCAGTGATTCATTCGGACAGATGTCTACAAGCGTGTGCGCCAGTATTTATGTAAATCACATGTGTCAGACTCGTGCCCTGGAGGACCAAGACACTGCAGGTTTTCTCTCCAACCGGATTGTCCTGCAGGTGATTTTAATTGATGAGCTCCTTCCCTCAAATTGAAGGTGGTGTTGATCATTAAAAACACCTGCTTTAGTGACCGGCTAAAAAAAACAAACCTGCAGCGGCACGGCCCTACGTGGCATGACTTTGACACCCCTGAAGTAAATAGTAGAGCTGTCAAACGATTAAAATATTGCGATTGTGAATATCACAATTAATTGCATTTTATCTATAGTTAACTCATAATTAATCACATTTAATCGCAGATCGAAATAAGTTTTAATCTATAATAAGTAGGGTTGTAAATTTCTGTGGTAAACAATTTGATACAAAACTAAAATTATATCTACATCAAATTTTATGGGATATCAGTTTTGTAAATATGGGCTATTATTTTATTCATAAAATACTATACAGTTAGAAATGTTTAATGCGAGCAGCGATTTGTGTTTTGTTTGACGGTCTTTGACCGCACCTTCTACGTTCTTCCATGCACTGATAGGCTACTAATAGTATACTTTATTTTTACCCTTTTTCTTTCACTTCATATTTGCTCCCAAATGCTGATATGATGTGGGAATGCATAAAGGTAAGTTTTGATGACCATATTGAGTGCTAATGTGCATGTTTGTGTGGTGCAGGCTCAGATTGGTAGATGGTGGCTGTGTATTCATTTTGTCCTTTCAATTAGATGTTATAGATTTACACAACACTTAATAAATAAGAAAAATGATATCGCTGCATTGTACCTATGCTGTACAAAGGTGTTAAAATCTTTCTAGCACGTCCAATGCTATTTACAACTATTCCCAACTTCAGCCATGGTCGTCACATTGACAGCCCGTAAATAGCAGCTTGTAACGCAAACTTCAGCTTGCAGTTTAAAGCAAAAGTCAGCAGCGAGGCGGCTCGCATCTGAAACACTCCTTAGTGGGGACATTCATAAGCCAAGGTACCACTGCATATGACAATAAAACATTACCTGCACTGCTCCAGTCTCCAGTCGACGTAATCTGAGACAATTCCAATCACAGCGACAGGAGAAAAAAATAACTTTAAAAAAATAATCCTTTTCTTTGAACATTTCTGTTCAATATATGTTCCTGCTTCTGTCCATACAGTCATGCGTTATTAACGCGTTAATGGAAAATGCACTGCTGCTACATTTTGTCTGACGGAAAAGTCCAAAGGGTTCATGTCGATGAAAATAAATTTAAAACAAAAAATGAGATGTTAGATGAAAGGCCAAAGCTTTATACAAAATGTCACGTCAAATGTATTTACGTCATAGCCAACAAGGTTAAAATGTAGGTGAGGGGGTTGTGTTCACTTTGTGTGACTCACTGACTATTGATCCCTGAATTTCATCAGGATGTGCTCTGCAAAAGCACACACCCAAGCTTTTGCTGTTGCACTGCAATGTAATGAAACAAAATATCAGCACACATGTCACCACCGCTGCCTTGATAATCTTAAAATATTGTGGACATGAATCAAAATGTACTTTTCTATGGCTGAGACTGAAATCCATCTAGAGGACACTGACAAATCGTGGCAAAATGAAGGTTGAGTAAAATAAAACATTATAAATTCCGCCATGTGCCCACACTCATTTTCCCCTTTTTACAAATTCATCATAAAACGAATGCAATTAACACGGCTGTAATCTATTTGGAGGTCACAAGTTTTTATGTAGTCTCTCTGATGAGAGCTCTCATGAAGTGCAAGAATATTTTGAAAAGACATGGGTTGGGTATTGTTGACATAATAATAATAATATTAATAATAATACATATTATTATTGATTATCAACGCATTATTAGAATATATAATTATAATATCAAATGCAAATATGTATAATAATACCATAATAAATAATATATTACAGTTATATTAAGTATAATAATAAGTATAATAAGTATTAATATATTATTATTATCATACTTATTACATATTAGTATTTATTATAATTATAATAAATATATGTATATAACGTTTTTATTTAATATATTAAACATTTAACCAAAATAATAATAATATAATAACAAATATGATGATTGTTATAATATTATTATTATTATTAATAATACCAATTTATAATACAAATGAATGTCATACAGGAAGAACTTTTAGTGATCTCTTCTGCCTGAGGGGGTTGGACAGTGTGTGAGCTGAAAGGAGCTGGTCACTGCCATCCTTCTATAAAGAGGAAAAGCCATTGTTTGGATAGAAAAGCTGAATAGAAAAGCTATAAAAGTATTTTATACTCTGCTGAATGAAGGAATAAATGAATTTGACTGCCAACACTGAGGTTTACTGTGATTGGCTGGCAAGTAGTCCAAGGTGTACCCCGACTCCGCCCCTCCAGCATACCTACAATCCCAGAAAATGGATGGATGGAAATTGGAGGGTCGTATATCCAAGCTCATCAGAGGGTGATCAGACTTTACAACAAAGTATCAGAGCTTTTTTCGGAAAAATGCTTTTCCTGAAGACTCAAAAGGGCCAGCAAAGATTGAAAACCTCACTCTGGTGCAAAAAATAGATGTTGGGTGTTTGATTCCACCTTGATGATGGAGGAGATGGATTTTGTTTCCCACACATCAGTGATGCATAGAAGGCAATTTAAGAAGAAAATCCAATGCATACTCTTATCTTATACTGTACACACCCTCTCACATAAACATGTAACATTATGACACTTGAGTGACTCATTTGCTCATGGGAATTTAAAAATCCCCCCGTCTCCTCCTCAAACCGCTGCCATGCATTATTCACGCACACCAGCAGACGAGTTTCTGCTGATGTGCAAGTCCTTGAACATGTGCATCGGACGTCTGTACGGGTCTTTGGGCTTAAGGGGAATTATGGGACGTGGGAGGATGTCATCCAAGAATGTAATGCGTGTCATTTGTCTGCTGCTTTCCTGAGACAAAGAAAGCTTCTGGGACAAAATGTCAATCACTCTACGTTGGCTCTGGGCCATGAAATATGGCGGTGGTGTACCGCAACATTAAAAATCTTCTGTATGACACTCCTTCATAGAATCTGCAACTAGAGGAACAATATAGCTATTTTTAAAAAAACTAAGTGGCACCATTCGTCTGCAACAGCCCCCTGAAGCGCGCTCTGGTTCTAAAATCAAAAATAGCTTTTACTGTCACCATCAACCACGCCATTCCTTAATCTCTTCAAGGAGATCCATTACCATATTAATAATGAGATGTGAACCAGTCGTAGATTAAATCCAGCAATAAAGCAGCCTGCAAGGCACTCACACTGAGTCATTTTAATGACAGTGGGATAATTAGAAGAAGAACCTTTATCAGAACTGATAGACAAGACTCCCTCACACTTTCTCTCCTCTGCTTTCAAAGGTGCACATTTGCTTAAAACAACAACACCATCAATGTTCACACTTGTAGTACTTTGGTCAGAACCAGGTTTGGTTAGTCTGCTTTACTTAGTTTAGCATTACTAGAACTCCAGAAGTATGAGGTACTGGGCCACCTAAAGTTTGCTCCTTGTATGACCGGTGTAAGAGACTGTAAAAGCAATAAGTCTGACTCGTTTCCAGTGAGGGTTGTCACCGATTCTGTTCATTAATTTTATGAACAAAATTTCTAGGCGCAGACAGGGCTTTGGGGGTATCGCTTTGGTGGCTGCAGGAGTGGGTGCAAAGCTGTTTGCAGATGAGGTGGTCCTTGAAGGGAAGGAGCCGGGACAAAAGGCAAAGCTTTCAATTTACCGGTCGATCTACATTCATACCCTGACCTATGGTCATGAACTTTGGGCTTTGATTGAAAGGACAAGCAGCCAAAATGAGTTTCCTCCATAGGGGCTCTCCCTTAACTATAAGGTGAAAGGCAGTCATTCGGGAGAAAGTAGAACCAATGCTCCTCTGCATTGTGAGGAGGATCAGTGGCGATTGCTCTTAGACTGCAAGGAAGGCTGGGCTTTCAAAAAAATGTCCACAAATTGACACAACCTCCTTCCCATGTTCCACTGCGCACAACTGGACGGTCATTGGATAAAGGCTGTGCTTTGTCCCACCTATCAGAACCTCAGCATCTCTGTGAGTATAAGGGTAGAGGGACGGCCCGGACACTCTGCTTCTGCATGATGATTGGATGATGTGTCTGTGACATTGAAATGAGCAAATCAGCGTTCTCCAAGTATAAACCTCCACCGTAGCATTTTGCAAGTTTTTTATTCCGTTGTTCTGAACTGATCCGGGTACTTTACCGATCCCCAGCGACTTTGTCTTTGTTGAAAAACACTAGGAATGTAGGGTAGAATTGCATATAAATCAAAAAACACATTCTTGATGTAGGGATGTGGGCCAGAAAAAAATGAGCATCCCCTGCTTGAATGATCAGCAGACGCCAAGGGTTAGGATACCTCCTGAAGGCCTCCCTGGCGAGACGTTTATCGTCATACCAGCAGGGGGCCTCGGGGAAGACCGAGGACACGTTTGAGAGACCACGTCTCTCAACTGGCTTGGCAATGCCTCGGGATCCATTGGGAGGAACTGGACGAAGTAGACGGGGAGAGAAAAATCTGGGCTTCCCCGCTTAGACCCCCGTGACCCAACCTTGGATAAGTGGATAAAGATGAATGAATGGATGGAACTTTGTGTGAATAATTGGATCTTATCCAACCCAGGATGGATTTACTTGATTAAAAGAATTCCCACACATACCTGCCACATGTTCAGACCAGAAATTCAGAGCACGTTTATTCTTGTTTTACTTTTAAACACCTTACAAATAAACCACAAAATAAATTTAAAAAAATGACGATACGAAAGAAAACTGCAGAACCCTGTACTGAAACATTATTTGGAATGTTCATTACGAAGCATGAAAGCCCTCTCTTCATATAATACGATATGCTATGGAAAGCTTTGTGTGTCGCCATTTGGCACAGCGAGGTGCTATTGTGCTCACTAGATTGTGTTGTGCTATGTTGCTTTGAGTGACACAGCAGTTGGCACGTAAAGTGAGTGTAAGCGCCGCAGACTGGGTGAGAAACCACGTTTGTTTCCCCTCGTTGCCGCGGCGCAGGGCTCTGTGTTGCCGCTTGAATTCGAACACAAGGGAATCTGTCTTGTAGGGAGAATGAGTGTTTGTGTGAGAGTGAGATGTTTTGTTTTTTTCGCTCCAACAATATGCATATGTGCTACGCTGAATTTGAAAAATTCAACACATGGGAGGCCGTATGCTTGCAGTATCAAACAAATGATTGCGTTGTGGCGTGAATATATTAGTTGCAGACAAAAAGATGGACTTGACTTGAGGAGACAGGAAACAAAGCAAAGACCTTTCCAAAGCCTGTATGTTATTCTTCCTGTGCTTGGCCGCATCTCAGACTGATAAGAATGAATAGAAGCAATATGGCTGAAAAGATCACAGTAAAGGGCGCTTTCATTTAGTTGGCGGGCTGAAAGAATGATTACTGTACACCATTTCAAAGTCTAAACTAATCCCTGAGGATTTACTGTTTTTTTGTTGAAATGCTTGAACTACTTGCCTAAAGTTGGCTCCCCAGCCCATGCAGAACTCTGGTCAAATAGTCCCATTCATTTGTGCTCTGTTTGTGCTACTAAAATGGTGATTTGTGCTCGTTTTATTTTTGAGTTACTAAGTATTGTTTTATAGATACTCTAAATCAAACTACACCCAGGCCACCATTTTCTCCAAATGAAACAAAAATTGTGGCAATAGTTAGTGCTACGTTTGTGGGCTTTTGTGCAATTAAAATAATAATAAGAAAGTGTCAGGCTATTATCATGAAACATAGCCCATTTTTTTCTTTATTTGTGCTGTTTTTTGCCATAAAAATTATTAATTGTGCTGCATTGTTGTTTTTTTTAGTTCTTTGCTCCAAATTAAACCATATTAGCTGTTTGTGCTATTGTTTGTGTTGTTTGTGCCAGCCTCCTGCCACCCCGTTTGTGCTGTTTTGTGCAATAAAAATGTTTGCACCATTGTACTTTTTGAGTTAGTAAAAACCTAAGTGTTACATGATCCCATTATCATAATCATCTCAAATTTCTAATAACTTTTATAGTTATTAAGCTTATTACCTTTGTCGACCTAATTCACAGATTCCCATTGGGTCCAAATTATACCAAAGTAGTCATAATTGTTTGTGCTGCATTGTGCAAAGAAAGTTAGAATTTGTGCTGCTTTTGTTCTTGAGTTATTACAGATTATTATGTCACAGGTCAATCAGAGTTCACCCCCCGCCACCATTTTCTCCAATTGACAGTATTTTGATTTCATTCTGAACGTGTTTGTTGGGCGGATGATGTCAGTAACTAAAAAAATACAACAGCACAAACAACCATTTTAACGGCACAAAACTGCACAAATAAATGGGACTATTTCACCAGTGTTTTGCGTGGAGTCTGTGTGGAATGGCCATCTTCAAGGAGGTGGATGACCTTTGTCTCCACCCCATCTTCCTCGCAACAATCACACCTTGGTTTTTATAAGGGCCCAGTTTTTGTATGAAAAGATTTTGCCTCGATGTTTGTACAGTATTGCATGACGCAAACCAATCACTAAGTGCTTGAGTTATAGCGTTTGGTGGATGAGTGGGTAGCACGTTGGCCTCACAGTCAGGAGGTTCAGGGTTCGAATCTCCGTTGGGCATCTCTGTGTGGAGTGTGCAAGTTCTCCCCGTGTGTGTGTGGTTTTTTTTTCCAGGTACTCCAAAAACATGCATGTTAGGTTAATTGGAGACTCTAAATTGTCCATTAGAGTGTGAATGTTTGTTTGTCTATATGTGCCCTCCGATTGACTGGCGACCAGTTCAGGGTGTACCCCGCCTCCCGCCCAAAGTCAGCTGGGATAGGCTCCAGCATACCCGCGACCCTAATGAGGATAAGCGGTATAATGAATGAATGAATGAATGATATTGAGTGTGACAGCTAAATACCCTGCCATGGGGCCAAGGAAATTTGCTTTGATAAGGAAAATGAGCACCACTGTTGATTTGATGTATGGGAAGTCCACATCAACAATCAGTTCCAGTCATTTGTTATTTGACGTATTCTTGCACAATTTGCATCTATATTCTGTATAAAATGTATTTTTGCTAATATTTTTGGTGTCTGGAGCGGATTCATTATTTACATTATTTCCTTTAGGAAAAATTGGCTCGGTTTTTGTACGTTTTGGTTTTTGTCTGACCCTTTTGGAACAAATTAATAATGAAATAATGAGGCACCACCGTATTTTAAATCTATTACATTTCTGGTTAAAAGATTTAAGGTTATTGGTTGAGGGAAGTGCGCCAAATGAAATATGTGCTGTTGTGACATTTGATCCCTTCTGCCTTGACCTGCCTTTGCTGTTTTCCAGAAAGCAGAGCCACACGACACTGAGACTCACTGAGTTCAGATCGGCGAGAGTGTGAGCTGTTGAGCGCCTTGCCTTTTAACAGAGTTGTCTTAAAAACGAATGAACAAACAAATCACTTCTACTTCAAATCACTTCTACAAGCCTAAGCCAAGCAAACTTCTCCAGCTGTCTCAGGTCTGAAGGGGACTTTTTCCATATAACATGTATCAGTTCCTTCGCCTCCATTTTGGGGTGATTTGTGTCATCATCCTGTCCGGGGGCCCATGAGATCGAGCTTTCTGTTACTCGGGAGCACATTTTGCTCCGGAATGCCTTGATATTCTGGAGATTTTGTTGTGCTTCATTTTTGCTGATATTATCTCATCCGTCCAAGGACAGCAATATCTGGTTTTTATTAGTTCGTTGTCAGTGCCTATATTTTTGTTACTAATAACTTCCAAAATGGCATGCAAAAACCAAAGCCATCTCTTCCTTAAAAAATAATGTAATTAATCAGTTCCAGACACCCCAAAATATTAACACAAACCACATTTTATGTAGTATATGATCGGTATCTGCTAGCGATCTTTTGTATTTTAAAGCTCGGAAAAAGGACCGATCCGGGTACTGTAAATCTGGGCCACAGTCCAACATAATAGGTGTGGGATTCAGTGGAGAAATTAGGTTGACGTTGGATGCTGGATCCGTAGCTTAAGCGGTTGACTCTCACTGTGCCCGGACTCCTCTGTCATGGTGCCGGGAGCTTGCACGGGAAGCTAACCGCTGGTTGTTATGTTCTAAATCACACTACAAACTGATGTATAACCATGTCAAATGAGTATTACTACCCTAAAAGGATGGAAACGGCTGTAGTGAATACTTTCTTCCAGAAGAGACAGGAACATAGGGTGACCTAAAAGAGTGGCGGTAGGAGCACACGGGTAGACTACATCTTGTGTAGAAGGTGTAACCTGAAGGAGGTCAGTGACTGCAAAGCAGTGGTAGGTGAGAGTGTAGCCAGACAGCATAGGATGGTGGTGTGTAGGTTGACTCTAGTGGTGAGAAGGATGAAGAGGGTAAAGGCAGAGCAGAGGACAAAATGGTGGAAGCTGAAAAAGGAGGAGTGTTGCGTGACATTTAGGAAGGAGTTGAAAAAGGCTATGGGTGGCCAGGAAGTCCTTCCAGATGACTGGACAACTACAGCTACTGTGATCAGGGAGACAGGTAGGAGAGTACTTGGTGTGTCATCTGGAAGGAAAGTAGATAAGGAGACTTGGTGGTGGAATGAGGAGGTGCAGGAGTGTATACAGAGTAAGAGGTTAGCTAAGAAGAAGTGGGACACTGAGAGGACTGAAGAGAGTAGACAGGAGTACAGAGAGATGCAGCGTAAGGTGAAAGTAAAGGTGGCAAAGGCCAAACAAGGGGCTTATGATGACTTGTATGCTAGGTTGGACAGCAAGGAGGGAGAGAAAGATCTATACAGGTTGGCAAGGCAGAGGGACAGAGATGGGAAGGACGTGCAGCAGGTTAGGGTGATGAAGGATAAGGATGGAAGGGTATTGACAGGTGCCAGTAGTGTCATGGGAAGATGGAAAGAGTACTTTGAAGAGTTGATGAATGAGGAAAATGAGAGAGAACAAAGAGTAGAAGAGGTGACTGTTGTGGACCAGGAAGTAGCAAAGATTAGTAAGGAAGAAGTGAGGAGGGCATTGAAGAGGATGAAGAATGGAAAGGCACTCGGTCCTGATGATATACCTGTGGAGGTATGGAAGTGTCTAGGAGAGGTGGCAATAGAGTTCCTGACCGGGTTGTTTAACAAGATCTTAGATAATGAGAAGATGCCTAAGGAATGGAGGAGAAGTGTGCTGGTGCCCATTTTTAAGAACAAGGGAGATGTGCAGAGTTGTGGCAACTACAGAGGAATAAAGCTGATGAGCCATACAATGAAGTTATGGGAAAGAGTAGTTGAAGCTAGACTAAGGGCAAACGTGAGCATTTGTGAGCAGCAGTACGGTTTTATGCCAAAAAAGAGTACAACAGATGCAGTATTTGCTTTGAGGATGTTGATGGAGAAGTACAGGGAAGGTCAGAGGGAGCTGCATTGTGTTTTTGTAGATCTGGAGAAAGCTTATGACAGGGTGCCCAGAGAGGAACTGTGGTATTGTATGAGGAAGTCTGGAGTGGCAGAGAAGTATGTTAGAGCGGTGCAGGACATGTACGAGGACTGTAAGACAGTAGTGAGGTGTGCTGCAGGTGTGACAGAGGAGTTCCGAGTGAAGGTGGGACTCCATCAGGGATCAGCTCTGAGCCCCTTCTTGTTTGCTATGGTGATGGACAGGCTGACGGACGAGGTTAGACAGGAATCTCCATGGACTATGATGTTTGCAGATGACATTGTGATATGTAGTGAGAGCAGGGAACAGGTGGAGGAGAAGCTTGAGGGGTGGAGGTTTGCCCTGGAAAGGAGAGGAATGAAGGTCAGCCGCAGCAAGACGGAGTACATGTGTGTAAATGAGAGGGACCCAAGTGGAAGAGTGAGGTTACAGGGAGAAGAGATAAAGAAGGTGGAGGATTTTAAGTACTTAGGGTCAACAGTCCAGAGCAATGGAGAGTGTGGAAAAGAGGTGAAGAAGCGTGTGCAGGCAGGCTGGAATGGGTGGAGAAAAGTGTCGGGTGTGATGTGTGATAGAAGAGTTTCAGCTAAAATGAAAGGAAAGGTGTACAAAACTGTGGTGAGACCAGCGATGTTGTTTGGTTTAGAGACAGTGCCGCTGAGGAAAAGACAGGAGGCAGAGCTGGAGGTAGCAGAGATGAAGATGCTGAGGTTCTCTTTGGGTGTGACCAGGATGGACAGGATCAGGAATGAGCACATCAGAGGGACAGCACATGTTAGAGGTTTTGGAGATAAAGTCAGAGAGGCCAGACTGAGATGGTTCGGACATGTCCAGAGGAGAGATAGTGAATATATTGGTAGAAGGATGCTGAGTTTTGAATTGCCAGGCAGGAGGCCTAGAGGAAGACCAAAGAGGAGGTTTATGGATGTAGTGAAAGAGGACATGAAGGTAGTTGGCGCAAGAGAAGAGGATACAGAAGACAGAGTTAGATGGAGGCAATTGATTCGCTGTGGCGACCCCTAACGGGATAAGCCGAAAGGAAAAGAAGAAAAGCATTGTAATGGGTGCTGAATAAATCGACGTCAGGATGGCTGTAATTCAGTTGGTGTCAGTTGGTTAATGTCAACAACACCTTTGGACTACTTCCAAGATGTCCCACTTGCTAGTTTTCTTATTCTGCTTACTTGACTCCAAACGCTTGCTCTAACCAGCACGCTGAACATCACTGCTCTCTATAGCCCTTTAAAATGTGGATGGTTAGCACAGTATAATTGCACACTTGAACCTTATTGTAAAGTTCAAAATATAAGAATCAGCAGCAGGTATGGTCATTGTTGCACAAATTTGCTCCGCTCACTTTCTAATGTTCCCTTAATTGTGCCCTCCAACTAGGAACCTTTAGATTTTAATCCTGTTGCTAAGACAATACTTTCTGACTTTGCAAGGAGTTCTTTCATTCAATGGTGTTTTTTACCTTTTTTTATCATAGGGCTGGCACTGGCAACTTTTCCTGGCCCAATGGCAAGTTAATTCAATAAATGACGCTATTTTTTCCTCATAGTATTAGGAGGTACTTCTCGTAAACCTGTGACTTTTTCCTCATTAGAGCACTTTTTTCTCTTAAGATTTTGTCTTTATTCCTGTAAAATTACAGATGTTTTTTAAATCCTTTTCTCGCCTTTTTTTTTTTGCTGTTTTTTCCAACTATTTTACATTGTAAATTACCTTTTTGAAATTATGACTTTATTGTCATAATATTTTTAATTAACTCCTGTAAGATTGTGATTTTTCTCATAACCTCATTTTCTAAATATTACACTTTATTTGTTGTTTTGTTTCTTTTAAAAAATAATGTATTTTTTCTTTAATATTTTAACCTAATGCAAATGCAGTTATGTTACTTTTCCACTTTTATTTTTTAATATTTTGGCTTTATACTGCAGATTTTTCTATTTGTTTCTGTTATTGTTTTATTTAAAAGTTTTTGTTAAATGACGTTGTAATAAAATAGGCTGCAAGTGGCCCCCGGGCCGCACTGTAGACATCCCTGCCCTAAAAGAATAGCCTGCATGTTGCCTCAGCAGGCAGCCATGGACAAAGTGAAGAATGGTTGGCATGGTAATAGAAGGTCACCTGGAAAGTCAAGTTGTGAAGACAAGAGGCCTCCTCTGACGCTTTTTCACAAAGCGGGTGTGAGCCATTGTCAGACTTGAAGAGCTCTGTGGTGCGCAGAGACTGAAAAGCAGGCAGGTAAGCCAATTTGAGCCGAGCTCTCATTAGCCACCTCTGGATGCTCAGCGAGTGAGGAGGACTGGATGAGGGTGAAATCTGCAGCATGAAAGAACCGGAAATAGAGTGGAACAATTGAAAAAGACGACACCGAAAAAGATTATCTGGATGGAAATTGTTAGGGATGATGTTTTTTGTGCAGCTTTGAAAGAGGGATGGCATGAGCAATCAGTAGAAGAGTGAAGCAAGCCAGGCTGGGGGACCTGGGTGTGTGTTTGTGCATCAAAACAAGCGTGCACCGCAAATGCCTTTAACTTATTATGGCTGCGTGCGCACAGCTGCCTGCGCGGTTGTGCATGTGCAAGAGCAAAGCCCATCTGTACATCTTTATGGTGGGGAATAATTGAGTGGTGGAGGACAGGACTTATCACTGCAGGGAGTCAGCTGCAGTTGTTGAGGGATGAGCAAGCTACCTCCGAGCAGCTCTCTCTCCTTCAAAACAAGGAGGGACGCTGGATGGATTGAGGCATGACAAACCTCTCTGGGACGGGTGTATTCTGAGGTCGCATACTCTATGAGAATGAAGGAAGGGATGGGGAGAGGCTCCTTGAAGGATTGGGGGTTTGTTGCTGGCATGTCCATAATTTATCAGTTTCATCTGATCTCCTACAGTAGAGTCTGTCCATTACGTTACGGTAAAAACAAGACACACTATGACTACTAAAATGGAGGCTACAGCTGGAACACAATGTTATGAATCAAATATAACAATGTTAAAAACTGAGTAAATACAGTATGAATTGTCAGCCCACTACCTCATACACCCCCACAGATGCTGAGCGCCCGACGGGCGGGACAAAACCCTGCATTTATCCAACGAGCGTCTACTTTCATGCAATGGAACAATCCACTCTACGCATCCAGAATCGTTTTTTACAATGCTTGGAGTTTGTTTTTGCCATAGTTAAATAAATACAAAGGCTAATAAATATGAAATTGATAATTAAGTATTTTAGCATAATATGTATACAATTGTTCATTAATTAGTTAGCAGTGAAATATCAACTTAAATAATGATATTAAAACTATTTTCCAAAAGTATATAATTAATTATATGATATACTGATACTGTCTTTAAATATACACAAAATGCTTGTTAAGTCTTTAAGACTTAAAAAAAAAATGCAAAAACCAGGGCTGTCAAAAATAACATCTTAATGGCGGTTTCTCATGTATTGTATTGTCTGAAAAATGTTTTAAAAAAATGTAAATGACATGGTGTCTTTAAATGCAACCCTCTCATCGAACATGATAACGCGGTTAAGTGTGCTGCAAATGTTACTATAAATTCCGTGCTGTCATTTATCTTTCTAATGCTAAAATACAGTGAAAATGGTGATTAATCAGAATTAATTAATTTGAAAACTGTGATTAATTTGATTTTATGGTCATCATTTGACTGTCTTAGTAAAAACATAAAACATTGTCGTTTAAATGTTATATTTTGGCCAACTATCTAATGTGTGTGTGATTTACCGTATAATTACACTTACTCACTTCACAGTAATTCCATGCAATTTGAGTTCATGAATAATCTGCTATGAGGATCAGCGGGTAGGCAAATTGTGTGCAAATCCTCAAACATTATGATTAACCCACCAGCAATCATATGGTCCCTAGGTGTTTTAATATTAGTGGTAAAAGATATTAGCTGTGATCCACCATGGGGAGTAATATGTACGGTAACGCTTCAAAAACACCCACGCACCCGCCATACCAGAGGAGGTTGCGCTTCAGGCCCTGTGGCAAAGCAGAGCTGCTCAGTTAAACGGTGACATCACTTTAATTCCATCGGTTAAAACCCTGAAATGGATACGTGACAGCGGTGAATCCGGCAAATACATAAACTCCAAGTTTCGCCGCAATCCCTTCTTAAGGACTGGCAGCCCAACTACAAATCCTATTATGAAGGCTTTCAATGCGGCTGATGGGCCACCAGATTATCTCTGTCAGAGTTTATTGCTCCTGTATTGTTGGGGCCTCGTAAAAATTTGTCATTGATGCGTGAGCTTTGATTTGTGTTTGGTTGTGTAGGAACCTTTGATAATTTAACAGGCAGACACATACCGCAAAACCACACGGAGTCACTAAACAGAAAGGCAAAATATGTTTTTACAAGTTCACAAATATAGTTGTACGTCCATAAAATTATAGGAAGTGTGCATCAATGCGAATAAATGACGAATGAAAACAGGTAAATTGACATTTAAGTTTATTTGACATGATTCTTGACACGATGTGGCAACACCATCCTATTCGACACCACCTTCCTGTTTTGCCATGAGTTATTTTTTGAATACAATAGTGTTTCTCACCTCAATAACCCAAAACGGAGCCGAACAAAGTTGCAAGTGCCAGCATTTTGAAAAAGAAAGTAAGAACCACTATTGAATTCAGTAAATTACTAGATAATAAAGGCCCACCGATATTCCTAGTCAATAGTTATTGGCTTAAAAATGGAATGGAATATATATGGAATATATAAATATGGAATATATATTCGGTATCCGTTTTTTTTCCCTATAATAAAAAACGATATAGCTAGTGTGTGACAGTCAGACGGCTAAGCTAATAACACAAAAAATAATTGAATTCATGGGATGAGATGAACAGCCTTTCATGGCAGTGGACGACAGCGAGGAAAAAAATAATTTTATCTCCAAAAGGGGGCACGGCAAAAAAAGTTTAGGAACCACTGCTGAATATGTCATGTTATGCAGGACAGAATGAATCACTTCCTGTCCTGCACTCTAATTTGGAATGCTGCATTTCCTGCTCTGGGTAAACTGCAACTGCTTTACTCCAGTGGAATTAGGTGCAGCTGGATTAGCCTTTGCAATTAGCCCGGCGTCGTCACAGGGACGCTGGTTCATCACTGTAGTCACCTTAGTTTTCCTCACCCAGGCTGTCACCGTGATACTTCCTTGCTGCTACTGCCAAGAGTTCAGGGTGGATTTTGTCTGTATGGTACCTCTGCATCTGCTCCTGTTTATTCCATTCCATTCCATTTTCCTCGGCTTATCTGTGTCCGGGTCGCGGGGGCAGCAGTTTCAATAGGGAAGTCCAGACTTCCCGATCTCCGGAAACCTCTTTCCCGGGGCCTTCTCCCGGCTAAGCATGCCCAGAACACCTCACCAGGGAGGCGTCTGGGAGGCATCTGGACTAGATGCCCGAGCCACCTCAACTGGCCAGCCAGCTCAGATTTCTAACACATTATAAATAATGTGGGGAAAAAAAACACATATCGGTATTGGTATCGATTGACATCGGAATCAAAAATTGAGTGTTGGACAACATATCGGCAGAAAGCTATCCATACTCGAGATAAAACAGGAAGGTGTTGATCCCACTGCCACATTGTGTCTTGGGAACAGTCCTGTCTTCGATGACGGTAAAAGTAATTGATTATCACTTTTCATTCATAAAAACATTAACAATAACATTTTTGAGACTCAACCAGTGATGGCATCATGGAGCCAACCAAAGGATGCTAACAGGATGTTCTGGAGAACATTTTTGGACTCACATGGTATAGTAACAACACAACAGAACCGGCTAACCCGAAAATGTGCGCACACTGGGGCAAACCTTTGACATAAATTTTCATTGTTAACCGAAAAACGTGCTAACTGCGGTTCCGCTTAACTTGGAATAAACCCATGCACCTGCAAACTCCCCAGAACAAGGTCTTAGCCAGGATTGAAACCTAGGACCACTCGGCTGTGGAGCAGACCTGCTCACTGCATGCACCATAAAAAAATGGAGTAAATAAACACACACAAGAACCCAATCCAACATGGCTATGAAAAACTAAACAAAGCATTGATCTTCCTGTTGGTTTTGATCTTCATTTTTGGGGAGGAAAATAGTGACCGGATCAGACCACCCAGGCCTTAGTTATCCAGGCTGTAAAAAAAAAAAAAAGCCAAATTATGTTCCAAAATAAATAGTCAGAAAACCCTACACAATCTTTAATCCTTAATCACTCAAACCTACTGGGGCCCTGCTGAGACGCTCGCTATTATTCCACTGCCAGGAAAGCATGAATATTAATTGTTTTGAGTGAACAAGGGCCAATCTCTTCACTGTAAAGGACTTGATGTGCTCCATTATTGTCATCATTACAGAGACATGCCCTTATTGTCTGCTTAAGCCAATAAGTCAATCTGCCGAGAGCCATATATTGAAAAATGAAAGGATGCACGTTGTGTAAGATATGCTAAGAACTTGTATACGTAATATTTAAAAAAAGCTTCCATCCCAGCTTCCAGATGTGGACAAAATAACATATCATTAGTACAAACTTGGACTAATACTAACTTTCTTTTTAAATAATCTTCATACATTTTCTTTTTGTAATATTATGACTTAATTCCCATAATATTTTTACTTTATTCCCATAATATCATTAGTTTTTCCACAACTTTACTGTTTGCTAAATTTACTCTGTGCTACTAAAATGTTGTTATTGATTCTTATATTGTTACAAGTTTATTGTTTTGTGACTTTTCTCTTGTTAGAATAGGACTTTTTTTCTCTTAACATTTTGTCTTCATTTATATAAATTTACAGCAGTTTTCAATTTCTGCTGTTGTTTTAAAAAAAAATCCCAACTGTTTTAACATTCTTGTTGCAAATTTTCCTCTCTTAATTATGACGTCATTCCTATAATATTTTGACTTCATCCTCAGAACATTATTACTTTTTCTGCAACCTATTTTTCCAACACTTACAACTTTAATCATCTTTGCATTTTATTAATTGTTTTGTTTTTTCTTTTCCTTTCAGCCTGTCGCTTCAGGGGTCTACTACCTTCATGTCCTCTTTCACTACATCCATAAACCTCCTATTGGAGGTTGGCAGTTCAAAACTCAGCATCCTTCTACCAATATATTCACTCTCTCTCCTCTGGACATGTCCGAACCATCTCAGTCTGGCCTATCTGACTTAATTTCTAAAACCTCTAACATGTGCTGTCCTTCCGATGTATTAATTTCCGATCCTGTCCATCCTGGTCACACCCAAAGAGAACCTCAGCATCTTCATCTCTGCTACCTCCAGCTGTCTTTTCCTCACTTTTTCTGAACTCAACAACATGATGATCTCACCACAGTTTTGTACATCTTTTCTTTCATTTTAGCTGAAACTCTTCTATTGCAGCTGACACTTTTCTCCACCCATTCCATCCTGCCTGCACACACTTTTTCATCTCTTTTCCACACACTCCATTGCTCTGGACTGTTGACCCTAACTACTTCAAACCCTACACCTTTTTTATTTATTCTTCTTTATTCCTCTCCTTTCCAGGGCAAATGTCCACCCCAAACTTCTCCTCCACCTGTTTCCTGTTTTCACTACATATCACAATGTCATCTGTTTTGTTTGTTTTAATATTACTTTTATTTTTTATGATTATTTTCCACACAACATTATGAGTTTATTCTTATGAAATTGTGAACAAATTTTTTTCTTGTAATATTTTCACTTTACTTTCCTAAGATTCTGGCTGTTTTTTAAATTTATGCTGTTTTTTTTTTTTTACATTTTCCAACTATTCAACCTTCCTTCTTGTAAATTTTCTTCTTGTATTTATAGCTTTAATAATATTTGGACTTCATTCCCATAATATTTATCATAATAATTTTTTCCCAACCTAATTCTCCAAACAACTTTAAATTTTAAACTTCAAAGTTAAAATTTTATTTAGATGTGTTTGCTTTTCATAATAATAACAACATATATAGTGTATTTTTTCTTTGTGTGTGTGTTGGTGCACTCCATGGGTGCTGATATCCAACTATAGCTCATAGTGTACTTAATCCTGCATGTCTGTATAGCAGGGGTTCTCAAACGGTCTCAACCAAATGGTATTTAAGTATTTAATGATTTGTACTTTTTTCTCTAGTTTTTATTTTTTTTTGTGTCATTCACATTTTTATTATATTTTACACTTTTATTTAAGTCATTTTTAAAAATAATTTCTTTTATGTTTTTATATAACTTTTATTTGTCATTGTAATTTTTTATTTATTTGTATTATTTCCTACACTTTTGTTTAAGAAAGTTAAATTTTGTATTTATTTATATAATTTGTATTCTTTTAAGTCTTATTACTTATTTTTGTTATTATTTTAACCTTTTTATTTGTCTTTTATATTTTTGGTAATTGTTTTTCTGCACTTAAATCATTTTTGTTTTATTTCTTATTACAGTATATAATTACAGTATTACAGTATAGTAAGTATCTATTTCTTCTTATTTAATTTTCATATATTTGTATTTATTTGTTATTATTTTTACGGNAAATAATTTCTTTTATGTTTTTATATAACTTTTATTCGTCACTGTCATTTTTTATTTATTTGTATTATTTCCTACACTTTTATTTAAGAAAGTTAAATTTTGTATTTATTGATATCATTTGTATTCTTTTAAGTCTTATTACTTATTACTTATTTTTATTATTATTTTAACCTTTTCATTTGTCTTTTATATTTTTGGTAATTGTTTTTCTGCACTTAAATCCTTTTTGTTTTATTTCTTATTACAGTATATAATTACAGTATTACAGTATAGTAAGTATCTATTTCTTCTTATTTAATTTTCATATATTTGTATTTATTTGTTATTATTTTTACGTTTTTATTGAAGTCAATTGTATTTTTATTACTTTTATATGTTATTATTTAAGTCATGTTTATGTTTTTATTCCATTCCATTTTCCTCCGCTTATCCGGGTCCGGGTCGCAGGGGCAGCAGCTTCAGTAGGGAAGTCGAGACTTCCCGGTCCCCAGCGACCTTTTCCAGCTCCATCGGGAGGACACCAAGGCGTTCCCAGGCCAGCTGTGAGACATAGTCCCTCCAGCGTGTCCTAGGTCTTCCCGGGGGCCTTCTCCCGACTGGGCATGCTCGAAACACCTCACCAGGGAGGCGCCCAGGAGGCATCCGGACTAGATGCCCGAGCCACCTCAACTGGCTCCTCTCAATGTGAAGGAGCAGCGGCTCTACTTTGAGCTCCTACCGGATGGCCGAGCTCCTTACCCTATCTCTTAGGATGAGTCCAGCCACCCTACGAAGGAAACTCATTTCCGCCGCTTGTCTCCACCATCTCATTCTTTGGGTCATGACCCATAACTCATGACCATAGGTGAGGGTGGGAACGTAGATCGATCGGTAAACAGAGAGCTTTGCCTTCCAGCTGAGCTCTCTCTTCACCACAACGGTCCGGTACAGCGACAGCATTACTGCAGATACTGCACCGATCCGTCTGTCGATCTCACGCTCCAACCTTCTCTCACTCGTGAACAAGAACCCGAGATACTGGAACTCCTCCACCTGAGGCAAGACCTCACTCCCAACCCGGAGGATACAGTCCACCCGTTTCCGACTGAAAACTATGGCCTCGGTTTTGGAGGTGCTGAGTCTCATCCCAGAAGCTTCACACTCAGCTGCAAACCGCTCCAGTAAACGCTGAAGGTCACAGCCTGATGAGGCCATAAGGACCACCATCCATCCATCCCATCCATTTTCTATACCGCTTATCCTCATTAGGGTCACGGGGATGCTGGAGCCTATCCCAGCAGACTTTGGGCGAGAGGCGGGGTACACCCTGGACTGGTCGCCAGTCAATCGCAGGGCACATATAGACAAACAAACATTCACACTCACATTCATACC
>QODF01000115.1:1156119-1191942 GCA_024372805.1 Oostethus manadensis
GGTCCAGCCCCTCTCAAGGAATTTGGTTCCAGAGCCCAAACTGTGGGTTGAGGTGAGTCCGACTATATCTAGTTGGAATCTCTCCGCCTCTTCCACAAGCTCGGGCTCCTTCCCCACCAGAGAAGTGACATTCCATGTCCCAAGAACCAGATTTGGCCGCCGAAGACCAGGTCGCCCGGACACTCCCCCTCAACCACTGCCCAAATCACAAAGCACCGGACCCTTATGCTCGCCCCTGCAGGTGGTTGGTCTGCGGGGGGGAGTTCCCCGTGTGGCTTCTTCGGGCTAGGCTCGGCCAGGCCCCACAGGTGAAGGCCCCCGCGAGCCCCTCCCCCAGGCCTGGCTCCAGGGTGAGGCCCCGGTATCCCACGTCCGGGCGAGGTGCGGTCACTCCTCTTGTTGTTTTTCATAGGGGTCTTCTGAATGACTCTTAGTCTGGCCCGTCACCTAGAACCTGTTTGCCTTGGGAGACCCTACCAGGGGCATAAAGCCCCCGACAACATAGCTCCTAGGATCACTTGGGCACTCAAACCCCTCCACCGCAATAAGGTTGGTGATTCATGGAAGGGCTGTTTTTATTCGTCATTTTTTTTTTTCAATTTCTTCAGTCTTCTTTTAGACTTGTATTGAAGTCATTTTGAATTTACATTTACTGTATATATATTTACATATTTTCCCTTTTTATTCATATTTTTAATATGGTTTTATTTTTTAAAACAGACATCTTTTGATATATGAATACACATAATTATATGTCTAATGTACATTTTACAGGAATTAATTACAGCAGTTTTTCAAGGATATGAGGAGACATGACAAATATTGCTCAGTTTTACTTCAAAATGAGTATGACCTGAGTTGTAGATTCCATTTTTTCATTTAATTTTTGACTTGTTGTCTGCGACTGACCCAGACTAAATCCACGACCCAAATTTTGGTAATGCCCCAGCACTACCGCTGATCAATCAAGAGAAAGCATTGTGTCTCCAGAAAGCCAATATACTGCATCAATATCTGAGTTGAACAGCCCCCTCCCCAAACCAATGCATATGAAAGACAAAGAAGATAATAAAAGGGCTCAGATCCTGTAGAGGCAAGCATGTCTGCACTTTGTGCAGGTACAAAGACTTCCAGACAAACACTTACATTGATTTGTGACTTTAAAAAAAAAAATTTTTTTTTTTTGTTCTTTAAAAGCTGACCTGAGGAGAACAAACGGACTGTAATTCACTCCCTCTTACAGATACAAGAGACTGCAGTGGTGTGGAAATAATGGCCACATTCACTCCTTTAAAAACATCACACGTGGAAGAATCAATCAGTAACATCATCCCTCATTTCCATTAGGACAACATAACGCTCCTCTCCCTGGCCCTTCCTGTTCACTGCACCACCCAGGCCATCCTCGGGTCTTGGCACCAAAGCACAACGTCTCCATCGGCAGGCATTCTGCTACTGTCGTTAACTTTATGCAACGACATAGCGAAAACAGAGTCATTTGGAGCCGCAGCTGATGAGCGGAGTGTGGAATCTGCGGAGGGGCTGCTAAGTGACGCTCCACTGGGCCGCCACAAACAACACGAGAGAGAAATGAACCAAAGAGGAGGGAGAAAGGGGGGATGTTTTTCCTCTAACGTGCACACTGCGGGAAAGAAGAGTGGTGATGTGCTGTCTCGGGAATTTAGCCGGAATCTTAACACACCGTTCAAACGGGATTATTTTTTACCAGTAAGACGCGAGCATCGGCGTGCCTTTCAGCAGCCCACCAAGCGGAACATTTCAGCTCACAATCTCACTTCTGGTTTGACCCAAATGTGTGTTAGGTTAAGACACTTGGCCAAGAGGGGCTGTGTTGCTCCACAGCAGCCCCTCTCTGGCAGCAGGTCCACGAAGCACTTTGGCTCTTTTAATGCACGGCACGCTCTATCCAGACCAATTAGTATTCCCATCAGCGCTAATAAACCAACATAATCACTAAATGCAATTCTCATGTTTGCATAAAAATGATATCTAACTGAAAGAATTGGTCAGAATATATGATGGCTGTATGATGATAATAAGATAATGAGTGATGGCATATTAGTATTGATGTATAGGGTAAATAATATGTAAAATACATACTGCATATACACAGTATGTATATTATATTGTATATGTATTACAATGTGTAACATTAGGGATGTCCCGATCAGATCTTCAGGATCGATGTGTTTTGAAGTTTGGATACGATTGGCTTAAGGCACGAGATCGGGCTGATCCAATGTTGTAATTCTGGACCACACTCCAACATGGTAGGTGCAGTAAATGCGCCTCAAAGCTGGTTGCCGCTCGACTCCCGCCCACCGGATGAAGAACACCACCACGCAGACATATTGGCGAGCTATGGTGGTGAAGTTAGTTTCACGGAGAAACACTGGATATTTGGCTCCATAGTTACAATGGTAGAACCCCCTCACCGTGCCCGGACTCCTCTGTCAAGGTGGTGGAATCTCGCGTGGGAAATGCCGCTCTAACCAGTGGTTGTTACTAACGACCGTCAATAAAGTACTGGTGCTATGAAAAGAGTTTGTCAAAAAAGTCATGTATTCTAAATCCATCCATCCATCCATTTTCTATGCCGCTTATCCTCATAAGGGTCGCGGGTATGCCGGAGCCTATCCCAGCCTATAATCATGTCAAATGATTAGTCCTTTTATTTTTTATTAGGGACCTGACTTGAAGAGGTTTGCTACAAAAGCCAAACAATATTGTTGATCATGCTGTTTAATTAAAAAGTAAAATCAGCAATGCTTTGGTTGGATTATTTTTATCGCTTTGAAAAGCTATTAATCATAATTAAATTCCACAAATCCATGTTTGTAACAAAAGTTTATTATAAAAAAAAAAATACCAGATCAGGATCGCAATGGTGGGCAAGACTAAAAACAAATCGGATCGGATCAGAAGCCAAAAAATGTGAATCAGGACATTCCTATTCAACATATTGCATTTTGTGTTTGATGTAAATGGCTTTAGTGCCACATATTTATGAATGGACATGTACTTACTTGGGTTGTCGTCAGGTCCCTGTTTATTTATTTGGGGGCCCAAGGCAAACCAAGACATTGGGGGCCCTTTTTTTTTACATTTCAATTTTACTAAAAGTAAGTGTGTCATTTAGGTCCCTTTTTTAAATAAATCTGTTATCTGTCAGCATCAGTTGGTAGTTAGAGTTGTTTATATACCCCTGAAACAATTTGAAATATTATGTTTATCATCTTCTAACACTAGTGAACATGAATTATCTATTATTAA
Source organism: Oostethus manadensis (assembly GCA_024372805.1). Taxonomy (NCBI): domain Eukaryota; kingdom Metazoa; phylum Chordata; class Actinopteri; order Syngnathiformes; family Syngnathidae; genus Oostethus; species Oostethus manadensis. The sequence goes on from QODF01000115.1 coordinate 1,159,414, forward strand.
CTATTTCCTGAATTAGATAAAGTCCTTAAAAATCTTCTAGTTGAAAAGAAATCATTACCATACATTGAAACAACGTTGAGATTTGGTTGAAAAGTGAAAGATACAATGCCTGTTTAAATGTTGTTGAAAAGTGTCTATCATTGGGCTATATTTGGACCAAATCAACCAGACCAATTTTACAATTTTAATTTTAAATCAAGGCAGTGGCGAACCGACCAGATTTAGCCCCCAAAAAAGTCCAAATGACATCTATTGTTGGGTGGGGAAAAAAAATAGCGTGTACTTTAAATTGAAGAAAAAAATCAATAATCAGTTTGTATGAAATGCTTGGGGACCCCTGGAAATCTCGAGGCCTCAAGCTATTTCCTATGTTTGCCTAATGTTAGGTCAACCCGTGGTTGCAGTGGCAACCACATATTTTTTGTATGAATGGGGGTGGAAGTAAATAATGTATGTTCTTTTTCATGTGTTTCAATTGTGTTCTGTATATCTACTGTATATGTATATTAAAGTTATCACGTTAATAACGCGTTAAAATAAGTTTCCTTTAACGACACAATTTTTTGACTCATGATTAACGTACTGGCATCCCGTTTGTCCGTAGGCCCACACCGTCATCTGCGAAGTTGGAGGCGGGAACAAAAATATAGCAGAAATGTGCCAAGAAAATGACATTTTCAATGGCAGATGGCAGATGGCTCTCTCGACAAGACCAATATTATTGGTGTCGCTGTGACTTGAGTTGTAACAAAGTACATTGCCCCTGGGAGAAGAGAGAAGTTGCTGGTACACTGCAGGTATCGTTTTAATGTTTTTTTATACAATGGTACGTTGACATATGAGTGTCCCAACTAACCAGTGTTTTTTAGATGTGAGACATCTCTCGTTTTGCTTTGAACTGTAACTAAAATGTGGTCTATTGGCTGCCAGTTACCGGCACAGCTGTAAGGGGGCCAGTGCCAATGACATAGCATTAGGCGCCATTGGTATGACAGGAACATTATCAAATTAAAAGCACTAAATGAACACAAAACCACCATCCACCACTACGAGCCTGGAGTTTGTTTTTCAGAGAGATTGTGTACCACAAATATGCACATTAGCATTCAAAAAGGTGATTAAATCTTACCTTTATGCATTCCCTCATAGTATCAACATTTGGGAGCAAATCCTGTATGAAGTGAAAGAAAACGGATAAAAATACAGTATAGTAGTCTGTAATCTGTGCAGCATGGGAGAACATAGAAAATCCGTTGAAGGACAGTTAAACAGTGGGACAAATCGACTTTCACATTAAACATTCCAAACTGTGGGATTTCTAAATGTATAATAAAAAATGTAAATAATGGTCCATATTTACAATATTGGTATCTATTCCATTCCATTTTCTTCTGCGTATCTGGGCCGGGTTGCCGGGGCAGCAGTTTCAGTAGTCCAGACTTCCCGGTCTCCGGCGATCTTTTTCAGCTCCACCGGGGAGACACCAATGCGTTCCCAGGCCAGCTGTGAGACATAGTCCCTCCAGCGAGTGGTGAGTGTGATGTATTTTATTTCATTTTGTATGTTAGAAGTTATAATATTGGATAAATATTGATTATGTACCGGGCCAGATGATGTTGTAGTATAAAGGTTTGTAGTTCATAACTATTTAGGGATGATGTACTTTAAGATAAGGGTTAACTGGGTTGGTTCCTGTATTAGTAATGCTATTCACCCCTAATTATGTAATGCCACACATTGTTACAGTATATTGGCTTTTTGTATATTATTTATGGTTTAAATGACAAAACGCAAATGTTTCTCGCGTATTTCGAAAAACCAACCCAAAATAAGTCACATAAGTCTGGAAAGCTGCAGTTGTGACCTCTGTTTTTGTCTCCCTCGTGGTGCATCCATGCCACAAGTGTGCTTTTGTATCATTCATTCATTCATTTTCTATGCCGCCTATCCTCATTGGGGTCGCGGGTATGCTGGAGCCTATCCCAGCTGACTTTGGGCGAGAGGCGGGGTACACCCTGGACCGGTCGCCAGTCACTCTTTTATCACAACATGCAAAAATAAAAAGAGGTAACAGCTTTTGCCTGGTTGAGTCTAACATAATGAGACTTCATGCTGCTCCTGTCAAACCGGCGATTCCTACTTTAGGGGTAAAGTGTACTGTTTTCCAAGTGTCCTTGTGCTTAGTCAGCATTCTAACCATTTTCATTTTCCATGCCATGCCAATTTTTTTCATTGCTATACAGTGAAAAATTCAACAAGATCATTTTCGGTGCAGGCTCCCAAAAAATGTTTATTCGGGTTCTTTGTTCCCTTGCTGTTGTTTTCCTCTTTAAACACACAGACCAACAAAAAATAACCTCCCAGGCTCCCTGGAAGGCAAGCAATTGTATCTCAATGGGACCTTGCAGGAAAATAAAGGACACAAAGGATAAAGCAAATCTCCTGTGTACTTTAGATCAGATGTGCCGTGGAATGCAAACATGCAGACGTGAGGGGAGACAAAGATGTATACCTTCCACACGGCATGTGACTCGCAATCCGTAGCCTTTCTCCCAGTCAGGTCACATGGACACCCCCCCCCCCACCTCTGTAATATCGGGTGATATTGCCCCCCACCCCACATACACACACACACACACACTGTGCATTCCTTCCTCACAGAGCACATCATCCACCTCAACAACAATAACAACAGCAATATTTACAGGCAGGTTCCCTGGGGAGGCCAGGTTTCTTGTCACGAAGCACACGCTGTGCCTCAGTGCTCACTGCTGTTCTACTAGACCTCAACAGGAAGCGCGCGGTCGGTCTGAGTCTTGCGCATGAGGATCCTTTAACAGAGCCCGGCCTTTGACGTCAATGGGGTTTGTAAATTAGACACGGATGGAGATTAGCAGGAGCGCTCGGAGATCTCAGTTGCTGTTCCTGTTGCTGGACGCTTGTAGGTGCTTCATGTTGTCTTGACTGGATGTTCTTGACGAAGATGGGAATGCAGAACAATAGCAGGTTCGATTGAGGTCAGAGTATTCTTTTCTTAGTCAGGTACTGTTTAATTCAAGTCCTGATGCGAGTCACTGAAAGTGGCCTCTTTCAAATGTGGATATGAACCGTTTACATCTGCCAACCCACCTGCAGTGTCAAACAGGTCTCAAATGGTCTCAAACCGGCAGCCACATTTCGAATGGACATTAAGTTGCGACCCCCTTTCGTTTAAGTAATTTGTATTTTTTTTATTTGCAATATTTTTTTTACAGTTTCATTTAAGTCATTTTTAATTTCAGTCATTTTTATTAGTTTTTTTTACACTTTTATTTAATTTATTAATATTTATTTAGACTTTTTTTTACCCTTTTATTTAAGTCATTTTTAGTTTTTTTTAAGTCATTATTTGTTTTTATACTTTTTAAGCGTTCTTTGTCATTTATTGTTATTTATTGTCATTATTTTCTACACATATAAGACATCTGTATTTGTATTTGTTTTTAATTACTTTTCACACTTTTAAATCATTTGTGTTTGTATATTTGATTTTGTGTTTTATTACTTTCTACACTTTATTTTTGTTATGTTGTTTACACTCTACTTTAAGTTTTGATTTATTTAAAATATTATTTATATTTTTATATTTATTAATTTTTTTACATTAAGTTATTTAATAACATTTACTGTAAGTTTTGCACATTTTTTTTGTTTTTTCTACGTTTTTATTTAAGTCATTTTTATTTTACCGTTATGTATTTTTTTCCTTCTAATGTTTATTTACAGGTCGTATACTTTTAAGTCGAACCTAGCAAATGGATTTGTTTTTTTTTTTAACTGCCATGTTTTGAAACATAAAGACGTCCTTTGTATTTATCATATTTTTGTTTTATTTTTGACTTGCTGTCTGCAACCCACCCAGAATGCAACCGCGACCCACTTCTAGGTTTTTGACCCATTAATTGAAAGCCGCTGGTATAGAGGAAGTGCTTCTAAAATATTGGGTGGGACCCCCGGGAGGTTGCGGTGAACTGTCAGGCAGGCGTGAGAAGCAGGGAGTACTTTCATTCTTAGTGCAGACCTGCCAACATGTACACATTTATTGTAGTCAACATGAAATTTGACTGAATACACTTGTATGCTTCTGATGAATTTTACTGGTTTCAGGATCAAGTTCAGAAAATAGCTATCTGTTTCTCAATAGTATTTCAAATTGGGAGGGTATGCAAACATTTCTGTCAAACATAATCAAAATGCGGCCAATGGTGACCTACAGACACCCGCAATTGGCAATTTGACAATCAACACGCCCACGCTGCAAAAAACACCCATAGAAAACAATCACTGATGTTTTTTTCTAGTAATATGTGATACCCCTACCTTATTCCATGTACTGAATGTACGTATCACATCTACCAATAGGGTATTGTTCTTCTCTACTGTGTTTCTGACATATGAATCAATTACAATTTTTATGATGGGTAGTCTTGTAAACAATGTTCCCATTCTGCTTAGTTCCAAACTAATCCAAAGCTCAGATTTTCACCTCATTTTTTTTTTTTTTTTTTTTGCTGTCCTCGGCATTCACTGATTGATCAGTTGGCAAACGCGAGCCTCCGTTCTCTCATGCAGCTAAATGGGGTCACCTAAATATTAATTATACAGTGCGGTTCCACATACAGCAAACTGCAACCACAGTAAACAGTGCCAATAAAAACTGAGCATTATTCATTTTTTAAAGACCGTTTTATTGTTGGTGTACAGCAATCCCTCGTTTCTTCTTCATTCTTCTTTTCCTTTTCGGCTTATCCCTTCAGGGGTCGCCACAGCAAATCAATTGCCTCCATCTAACCCTGTCTCTTCTCTCGGGCTTCTCTGACTTTATCTCCACAACCGCTAACACGTGCTGTCCCTCTGATGTACTCATTCCTGATCCTGTCCATCCTGGTCACACCCAAAAGAAACCTCAGAATCTTCAGCTCTGCTAGCTCCAGCTCTGCCTCCTGTCCTTTCCTCAGCGGCACCACAGTTTTAAACACCTTTCCTTTAATTTTAGCTGAAACGCTTCTATCACTATGACATCTATGATCGACTTTGTGGTCGTATCATCAGACCTGCGTCCGTATGTTCTGGACACGCGGGTGAAGAGAGGGGCTGAGCTGTCAACTGACCACCACCTGGTGATGAGTGTGATTAGATGGCGTGGAAGGATGCCAGACAGACCTGGCAGACCCAAACGCGTAGTGAGGGTGTGCTGGGAACGTCTGGCAGAATCTCCCGTTCGTCGAGTCTTCAACTCTCATCTCCGGCAGAGCTTCGCCTGCATCTCGAGAGAGGACCGGGATATTGAGTCCGAATGGGCCGTATTCCGTGCCTCTATTGCTGAGGCAGCCAGTTGTGGTTGCGGCCGCAAGGTGGTCGGTGCCAGTCGTGGTGGCAAGCCCCGAACCCAATGGTGGACACCGGGGGTTAGGGCTGCTGTCAAGCTGAAAAAGGAGTCCTATCGAGCATGGATGGCTTGCGGGACTCCCGAAGCAGCTGACAGGTACCGGCAGGCCAAGCGGCACGCGGCTTCAGCGGTGGTCGAGGCAAAAACTCGGGTGTGGGAGGAGTTCGGTGAGGCTATGGAGCACGACTTTCGGTCGGCCTCGAAGAGGTTCTGGCAAACCGTCCGACACCTCAGAAAGGGGAAGCAGCCCCCAGTTCACACTGTTTACAGTGCGGACGGGGGCTTGCTGACCACGACTGTGGATATAGTTGGTCGGTGGAAGGAATACTTCGAGGCCCTTCTCAATCCCACTGACATGCCTTCCATAGAGGAAGCAGAGTCTGAGGATACGTACGTGGACAGTTCTATCACCGTGGCTGAGGTAATTGGGGTAGTCAAATCACTCCCCAGTGGCAAGGCTCCGGGGGTAGACGAGTTCCGCTCAGAATTTCTCAAGGCTCTGGATGTTGGAGGACTGTGTTGGTTGACACGCCTCTACAACATTGCATGGAAGTCAGGAACAGTACCTCTGGACTGGCAGACCGGGGTGGTGGTCCCCATTTTTAAAAAGGGTGACCGGAGGGTGTGTTCCAACTATAGGGGGATCACACTCCTCAGCCTTCCTGGGAAAGTCTACTCCAGGGTGCTGGAGAGAAGGGTACGACCGTTAGTCGAACCTCGGTTAGAGGAGCTGCAATGTGGTTTTCGTCCCGGTCGCGGAACACTGGACCAGCTCTACACCCTTGCAAGGGTACTCGAGGGTATGTGGGAGTTTGCCCAACCAGTCTACATGTGCTTTGTGGACCTGGAAAAGGCATTCGACCGTGTCCCTCGTGGTGTCCTGTGGGGGGTGCTCCGGGAGTACGGGATTGATGGTCCGCTTCTACGTGCCATTCGGTCCTTGTACAATCGAAGCAGGAGCCTGGTTCGCATTGCCAGCAGTAAGTCGAGCTTGTTTCCGGTGAACGTTGGCCTCCGCCAAGGCTGCCCTTTGTCACCGATTCTGTTCATAATCTTCATGGACAGAATTTCTAGGCGCAGTCAAGGTGTTGAGGGAGTCCAGCTTGGTGACCTTAGGATCTCGTCTCTGCTATTTGCAGACGATGTGGTCCTTATGGCCTCATCAGGCTGTGACCTTCAGCGTTTACTGGAGCGGTTTGCAGCTGAGTGTGAAGCTTCTGGGATGAGACTCAGCACCTCCAAATCCGAGGCCATGGTTCTCAGTCGGAAACGGGTGGACTGTACCCTCCGGGTTGGGAGTGAGGTCTTGCCTCAGGTGGAGGAGTTCAAGTATCTCGGGTTCTTGTTCACGAGTGAGGGAAGGTTGGAGCGTGAGATCGACAGACGGATCGGTGCAGCGTCTGCAGTAATGCGGTCGCTGTACCGGACCGTCGTGGTGAAGAGAGAGCTGAGCCGGAAGGCAAAGCTCTCTGTTTACCGATCGATCTACGTTCCCACCCTCACCTATGGTCATGAGTTATGGGTCATGACCGAAAGAATGAGATCGCGGATACAAGCGGCGGAAATGAGTTTCCTTCGTAGGGTGGCTGGACTCACCCTAAGAGATAGGGTGAGGAGCTCGGCCATCCGGGAGGAGCTCAGAGTAGAGCCGCTGCTCCTTCACATCGAGAGGAGCCAGTTGAGGTGGCTCGGGCATCTAGTCCGAAAGCCTCCCGGGCGCTTCCCTGGTGAGGTGTTTCGGGCATGCCCAGTCGGGAGAAGGCCCCCGGGAAGACCTAGGACACGCTGGAGGGACTGTGTCTCACAGCTGGCCTGGGAACGCCTTGGTGTCCTCCCGATGGCGCTGGAAGAGGTCGCTGGGGACCGGGAAGTCTGGACTTCCCTACTGAAGCTGCTCCCCCCGCGACACGGACCCGGATAAGCGGTGGAAAATGGATGGATGGATGGATGGCTTCTATCACACATCACACTTGACATTTTACTTTACCCATTCCAGCCTGCCTGCACACGCTTCTTCACCTCTTTGCCACATTGCCTCCATTCATCTGGACTGTTGACCCTAAGTACTTCAAATCCTCCACTTTCTTTAGCTCTTCTCCTTGTAACCTCACTCTTCCACTTGTGTCCCTCTCATTTACACACATGTTCTCCGTATTTCTGTGGCTAATCTTCATTCCTCTTCTTTCCAGGGCAAACATCCACCGCTGAAGCGTCTACAGTCAACCCTCATTTATCACAAATAATTGGCTCCAAACCCGACAGTGATAAGTGTCACTTTCCTCAAAGTAGGAATCCTTATGTATATATGGAATATTTTACTAGTTATGGCATAGAAAACCTGTTCACAATTTTAAAGCCCTCTAGACAAGAAATAACACCCCTATAATTAATTTTACACTAAAAAAGTAATAAACAATAGTAATAGTACTAAAATATAGTACTAAAAATAGTAATAAACTAATAGGAGAAAAGAAGACATGTTAGACACAAATAAAACTCTAGGTTAATATTATGGTACCTGTTGTAAGACTATTTGAACCTGCAATAAAAGCCTGTTGGCAATCAAGTCTGGCGCTTGCCTCCCCGAACAACTACTGACACTTAGTGACCAACGTAGAATACTACATTCACAATTTGTGTCGTTTTAATTCCTTATATTTGTATTTCAGACCACTGAGCCATTTTTATGCTTGAAAATGCATAATATGGCCAAATAAATAAGTAAAAAAATGCTTAGATATGCATATGTATAAACTAGTAGGCCGCATTCTACTACCAAACAGCATGATTTGCCAAATATGATACTTCTTAGTACCTAGCAAATCAAGTGGTCCTCCAATTATTGTTTTTTTTTCTCTAATGATGCTGATTATTGGGGGGGAAAACAGTTTAGGTCTGCAATATTTTTGGATGCAGTTATGATCCAAACCGATCTCGTGGGCCCTCATTAATCCATCCGCCCGCCAGGTTGGCTAATGACAGCACACGTCAAACTGCAAATAGAAAGCAGAAGGACAAGCAAGCTGCCTGGTCAGCAGACCTGTCTCTTGTCCGTTATTGTGATTATCCCAGCATCTGTGTGGGCACATGTGAGGGTGTGTGCTGCTTCATGATGCGCAGTCCTTGGACGCCCGACACAAAGATGCTGACTCTCTGGTCAGGGCCTCATTTAAAAGTTGGAAACAAAACAAAAAAAAATCAGCAAAAATAAGAAAAAAAAGAGAAAAGACCAAAATATATATTCATAATATCCTTAAGGCCATAAGTGGCAAAGTTGCATCCTTTCATTTTTCACTATGTGGCCCTCGCTGGAAAAAGTTTGGACACCCCTGACGTAAGCTATCTATGGTTTAACAATTAAAAAAAAGGTTTACCAATTAAACGCCGCGCGTGAACAAACTATCAGTCACAGCTTGAATGAGACTTGGAAGTTATGGTATAATAATAATAACATTACATTACATACTAAACTTAACAGTATGATTTTTTACTTTATTTCAATTTCCAATTTTCGGTACGCTGAGCAAAGGGACGCCGTGATTGGCCATCGTTAAGAGGAAGAGGACAACAGCAGAGAACAGAGATAACCAATGGGAGGGCAGCATCTTCTTCTTGGGTTTTACAGCGGTTGGCATCCTTTACTTTGGTGCGTTACCCCCCACGGGAAGGCGGCTTGTATGGCGGTGCAGTACATTCAAAATTCTGGGCAGCATTTTCATATTCGTATTTACATGTACATGTACGTACATTTTTTCATTTTGAATATTTTTCCGTTAAATGGGACGGAAATATCTTCGAAGCTCGATTCGTATTATGGATTCTTATTATAATAAGGTACGCACGGCGGCTGAGTGGTTAGCACATTGGCCACACAGTCAGGAGATCTGGAAGACCAGGGTTCAAATCTCCGTTGGGCATCTCTGTGTGGAGTTTGCGTGTGTGGGTTTTCTCCGGGTACTCCGGTTTCCTCCCACATTCCAAAAACATGCATGTTAGGTTAATTGGCGACTCTAAATTGTCCATAGGTATGAATGTGAGTGTGAATGGTTGTTTGTCTATATGTGCCCTGCGATTGACTGGTGACCAGTCCAGGGTGTACCCCGCCTCTCGCCCAAAGCCAGCTGGGATAGGCTCCAGCATCCCCGTGACCTTAATGAGGATAAGCGGTATAGAAAATGAATGAATTATAATAAGGTTTTTGTAAGTTGAGGTTCCGCTGTGTTACATTTCATTTTTAACAAGTGAATGTCAGATTTCCCACATCAACCTAAATGCATCCTGTCCCATAAGCTGTAGCTAATATCATCAAGTATTTATTTAGAATAGAAACAAACAACAAAAGAGGTGCTCAGTGTGTGTAGTGTTGATGGGGCAAAATTTTTATGTGGATTTTTTTCCTTTTATATTTTGACGGTATTCACATAAAATGATGGTTTATTCTTGTCAGGGTGCAACTTGTTTGACTTTTTTTTGTCTCTTTTCTTTCTTTTACCCCTTTTTGAAGAAGCCTGCATCACTTTCTTGCATGCCGGTTCACATTTCTGCACACAGCCTGCAGAACTTAGATTTATTCCTTTTAATAATCCCCAACAGGCATCAGAGTCGTCCTCTGATGAAATACTTTGAATGTTTTGTGAGGAGTCTAGATAGTTTTGTCATGTGGAAAAAAGAACATTATGGATCACTGAGCTGCTCGCTAACATTCCTCAACAATCTGGACAGGACATTGAGCGTTTTATCACCAGCGAATATCAGCAGTCACTCTGCAGATGCTTGGAGTTGCCTTCTTCTGATGGAGTATGCGTCCTATCGGTCCATTTTTTAGTAAAGCTGGGGCCTCTTTGTACATTTCCTATGATAAATTGTTTTGTAGAGGATCATATGATTGTATGGCAATCAGTTCCACTCCCAATTAGTTTAGATTTTGAAACAATCGCTCCCAAAACAGATCATGGAAATTTGTTGAAAATTGTTGCAATCATAAAATTGTGATTATTATATTCAAAGTTAAATTTAGCAGATGTCACGCTAAAGCAGGGTTGTCCAAAGTGCGGTCTGGGGGCCATTTGCGGCCCGCAGTAGTTTTTTTTATGGCCCTCGGCACATTCTAAAAATGCAATTAGACACGAAAAACAAAACAACAGTCCATTCCATTCCATTTTCTTCCGCTTATTTGGGTCCAGGTCGCGGCGGCAGCAGTCTCAGTAGGGAAGTCCAGACTTCCCGGTCCCGACCCGGCGACCTCTTCCAGTACCATCGGGAGGACACCAAGGCGTTCCCAGGCCATCCCAGTTGGCTTTGGGCGAGAGGCGGGGTACACCCTGGACTGGTCGCCAGTCAATCGCAGGGCACATATAGACAAACAAACATTCACACTCACATTCATACCGATGGACAATTTTAGAATCGCCAATTAACCTGACATGCACGTTTTTGGAATGTGGGAGGAAACCGGAGTACCCGGAGAAAACCCTCACACGCACGGGGAGAACATGCAAACTCTACACAGAGATGCCCAACGGAGATTTGAACCCAGGTCTTCCAGATCTCCTGACTGTGTGGCCAATGTGCTAACCACTCAGCCACCGTGCGGCCAGTAGCATCAACTTGAATTATAAAATTATAAAATAAAATAAAATAAATATTATTTATATATAAAATATGAAAAACAAGCTGAGAAAAATGTGCAATTTTTGAAAAAATTATGTCGGGCCAAGGAAAAGATGAAGAAATGATGAAGAAATGTTACAAACCATTATTTTTAATAAAAATTGTGATTTTATCAGAATAAAATTGCAATAATATGAAGAAAAATTACATATTCTTAGGCACATAAATTTCAAATATTAAAGTCAAAATATGTTATTTTTTCATAAAACAAACTTTAAAAAAACATTGTAATATTGTAAACAAATGAGGTTGGGGAAAAATTACGAGAATAAACATCACGTGATGAAAGTCCTGCTCCAAAGTGTGGATATGAATTACTTCCTGGAGTCAACAGACCAGTGAAGAACCAGTCATTTAAGTCTTCCTGTGCCTTTTTCCCTGCAGGGTTCACCAGAGGTTCAGTCCTTTCCAGCAGAAGAGCATCAGAGATGTTGAACTTGAGAGGAGGAAACGGTCTGCCCTGTTCTGCCGTTTAGGTGTTTGCGTACATGCACATGCTCGGGAGTATTTTGTGTGCTCAGCTGCTTTGCTGCAGTATTTAAAAACGCTGTGAGCTCATCATCATTAGTGGTCTGGTTTGGCTGATGCATGGAAAACCGTGACAGAGTGAGTCACGTCAGCAGAGGCGAGATATTCTTTCCGCTCGTACCTTTCAGTCTGTCAAACAGAAATAAAACATTAGTGGAGCGTTTCGACAACCGTTATGTTAAAAAGTTGTACGCTCCGGTGCCAATGTGGGGATTCCACTCCTCTGAACTTTCGAACGGAATTATTTACTGTTTGATAACAAGCAAGTCATATTTTCTTGCTGGGGTCACATAAGAGTGGCTTTGCAAACAGACCGTACTCTATCCTCCAATCATTGCCGGATGAATAGTCGCAGTCTTGCTTTTAAGTTCAGGTCAGCTGTAAAATGGTTGCAAAAAAAAATGCTGACAGATTCTGCCCAGACCTCATTAGATGCGGTGATTGTGAATGCAAAGGAAATTAAACGAGAGAGTCATTAGCCTTTAAAACCCTTTTTTTTTGTCGTGCAGCATAGATGGTCCAACAGTTTGTCACGTTTACACCTCTTTTGTCTAAAACGCCAGTTCAAGTCAACCTTTGTACTATTAGCTTTCTTATTCGAAATACAGTGGAACCTTGGTTAACATCCGCCCCAGTTAGCGTATTTTTCAGTTAACATCCAAAACTGACACCAAATTTTGCATCGGTTTATGGACATTTTCTGGTTATACGGCGTCCGTCCTGTCATGTTTTTAATACACTGCTTGAGTCCGGTGCATTTTTTGGGGGGGTCACAAAGCGTCCTCAGCTTCTCACAAAGAAGCTTCTCTGACTCTCAAAAATATTAACACAAAAAAGTTTTGTATAGTTTTGCATACATAAAACAACTGCAAATGCACAAAAATGACAAATTAAAGGAATAAATGAACATTCATGGTTGCTTTTACCATCACTGCTCCCAAAGACATGACGTGGCGGCGAGACACAACACAAACACTCCCTTCCTGTTTTGCCATACCTTACTTGCCAAATTCACTTCAGTTCAATTGTCTTTTCTCACCTTCTTTATCAAAATGCAGGCACTTGAAGCTTTCTTTGGCACCATATTGGGTTACTGAAGTGAGAAACACTATTGAATTCAAGAACCAACTGATGGCAAAACAGGAAGGTGGTGTCGCGTCTCGCTGCCACGTCATGTCTTTGACATCATTAGTGAAGGTAAAATATCAATTTATACATTTCATGTGATATTTAATTGTTTTTAGAATTGTTTTGTGCATGTAAAATGGTAAAAACATGTTTTTTTAACAATTTTGTAATGTTGTAATTGTTTTGGTTAGACTCGGACCTTCAATTAATGACGCAAACCAGGGTTCCAACGTAACAGAATTAGTTACTGTTTCTTATCAATGAGCACTGGCGAGAGGTCCCGGGTGCAGTTTTTGGACGAGAGCCCCCAATAAAGCATATTTAATGAGGAGAACTTTAATTTCAAGCTAGTAGGGGTGTTTGGAGGGGGAGGAGTGTGTCGTGCGTCCAAAATAAACATTTTTTCTTTTAAACATTGCTTATGGAATTTTGGCATTCACTGGTGGTCCTGGACTAAAACGCTTTTAAAATGGGTCTACTGTAATCATAAAAATGGCAAAATGAACAAAAATAGAAATATAAGGCATTTGTTTTTTGCAGTGTGATATCTGCGACCTTGTGTGGCTTTAAGAGATCGGAACCTGGAAAGTGAGATCGGTGACATCAACTAGCTACTGTAGAATTGCTGAGTGTTAGCATGGATAGCAATGTGGAGAGTGCCAGGCACTGGTGTGAGTTGTGGCTGACAGCAGCTCCTGTGTGAATGCTCACTGCGCCATTGCAGTAATATTCCACTACACTGGCCACTAGGTTTCAGGAACGTTCCACTGAGACAAAACCACCAGGAATGCTGCCAAGAAGGCTATGTAAAGTCATATTTTATTATTATGTTAATTATATTGCGTAATGCAATTGTTAAAGTTAGTATAGGAGTCTTAGGTCATGTTTAGAGCGGTCTAGTTATGTCAAAAACATATTTAGAAGGTCCTAAACAGGTTTTTTTGTGCTCTATGAAAATGACTTAAGAATCCTTCTTTTATGCGCCATTTTTGTGCACCGTTTGATGACTAGTCTGACCTTTAACTGTGGGGCAGGTGGAGTCCCGGACCAGATATTGGTTCTTTCCAAACAAATAGACCCACGCCTGTCCGTCAAAGAGTACAAACACCGTGGCCATCTGACATCCTGTTAGACACCGTGCAGCCTTGGGTGTCATATCCCTGTTGACTGATCCTCCTCAAATACAGAAAAACGGCTGGTTACAACATGGAGCGTGGAATTCTTGGAAATGATCATTTTTCGATGTTGCATGTAAAGTTTGCGCAGTAACTTAATAAAAAGATTTACTGTTACTGAGTTTGCTTGCCAGATGGGCAGAGTGTCAGGGGTTAACGTTAGGGAGTTAAGAAAATGATTATGGCAAACTCCTCCCCTGAGCCACCACCTTATCGTGGTGGAGGAGTTTGCGTGTCCCAATGATCCTAGGAGCTAATTTGTCGGGGGCTGTCATGCCCCTGGTAGGGTCACCCATGACAAACAGGTCCTAGGGGAGGGACCAAACAGAGAGTGGCTCAAAAGACCCTAATGATGAATAACACAATTGGACTTCGTTTTCCCTCGCCCGGACGCGGGTCACCGGGGTCCCCATCTGGAGCCAGGCTTGGAGGTGCGGCACGATGGGGAGCGTCTGGTGGCCAGGCCTGCACCCATGGGGCCCGGTTGGCCACAGCCCGAAATGATATGGTCCTCCCTCCCATGAGCTCACCACTTGTAGGAGGGGCCAAAGGGGTCGGGTGTTAAGTGAGCTGGGTGGCGGCCGGAGGCGGAGGCCTTGGCGGTCCGATCACGATCCTCGGCTACAGAAGCTCTGGTATGTGGAATGTCACCTCTCTGGTGGGGAAGGAGCTTGAGCTGGTGTGTGAGGTGGAGAAATTCTGGCTAGATATAGTCGTACTCACCTCAGCGCACAGCAAGGGCTCTGGAACCAGTCCTCTCGAGAGGGGCTGGACTTCATTCCACTCTGGTGTTGCCGTCAATGAGAGGCGACGGGCAGGGGTGGCAATTCTTGTTGCCCCCTGGCTTCAAGCCTGCACGTTGGAGTTTAACCCGGTAAGCAAGAGGGTAATTTGCCTACGCCTTCGGGTGGGGGACGGGTCCTGACTGCTGTTTGTGCTTATGCATCAAACAGCAATTCAGAATATCCACACTATATGGACTCCTTAGAGGAAGTACTAGAGAAGTGCTCCCTCGGGGGATTCCCTTGTTCTACTGGGTGACTTCAACGCTCATGTTGGCTGCGACAGTGAAACCTGGAGAGGTGTGATTGGGAGGAACGGCCCCCCTGACCTTATCCCGAGCGGTGTTTTGTTATTGGACTTCTGGGCTCGTCACGGATTGTCTATAACGAACAACATGTTCAAGGATAAGGATGTCCACATGTGCACTTGGCACCAGGACATCCTGGGTCGCAGTTTGATGACTGACTTTGAGGTTGTGTCGTCGGACTTCCGGCTAAGTCGGCCGAGTGGCCGAGTGTTTTGGACACTCGGGTGAAGAGAGGTGCAGAGCTGTCAACCGATCACCACCTGGTGGTTAGTTGGTTCCGATGGTGGGGCAGGATGCCGGTCAGACCTGGCAGACCCAAACGCATTCTGAGGGTCTGCTGGGAACGTCTGGCAGAGTCCCCTGTTAGAAGGAGTTTCAACTCCTACTTGCTTTGACCATATTCCGAAGGAGGCAGCGGACATTGAGTCAGAGTGGGCGATGTTTCGTGCCTCCATTGTCGATGCGGCTGATCAGAGCTGTGGCCGTAAGGTGGTCGGTGCCTGTCGTGGCGGTAATCCCAGAACCCGTTGGTGGATGCCGTCAAGCTGAAGAAAGAGTCCTATCAGGCCGTTTTGGCCCATTGGACTCTGGAGGCAGCTGACAGGTACTGGCAGGCCAAGCGGTCTGCGGCTCTGGCAGTCACTGAGGCAAAAACTCGGACATGGGAAGAGTTTGGAGAGGCCATGGAAAACGACTTCCGGATGGCTTTAAAGAGATTTGCCGTCCACCATCCGCCGTTTCAGGAGGGGGAAGCAGTGCACAGTCAACACCGGTATGGTGGGGACGGTGTGCTGCTGACCTCGACTCGAGATGTTGTGGACCGGTGGAGGGAATACTTTGAAGACCTCCTTAATCCCACCGACACGTCTTCCAACATCGAAGCAGTGGCCGGGGACTCTGAGGCGGGTTCCCCTATCTCTGGGGTTGAGCTTACTGAGGTGATCAAAAAGCTCCTTGGTGGCAAGGCCCCGGGGGTGAATGAGATCTGCCCGGAGTTCCTTAAGGCCCTGGATGCTGTGGGCGTGTCTTGGTTGACACGACTCTGCAGCATCATGTTTACATCAGGGTCGGTGCCCCTGGACTGGCAGACCGGGGTGGTGGTCCCGCTTTTCTGGAAGGGGGACCGGAGGGTGGGTTCTAACTATCGTGGGATCACACTCCATAGGTTTCCCGGTAAGGTCTATTCAAGTGTTGTAGAGAGGAGGATCCGCCGGATAGTTGAATCTTGGATTAAGGAACTGCAGTGTGGTTTTCATCCTGGTCGTAGAACTGTGGACTAGCTTTATACCCTCTGCAGGGCCCTTGAGGGTGCATGGGAGTTTTCCCAACCAGTCTACATGTGTTTTGTGGACTTGGAGAAGGCATTCGACCATGTTCCTCGGGGAATGCTGTGGGGAGTGCTCCGGGAATATGGGGTATCGGACCACCTAATCCAGGCGGTGCGTTCCCTGTATGACCGGTGTCAGAGTTTGGTTCGCATTGCCAGCATTAAGTCGGACCCGTTTTCAGTGAGGGTTGGACTCCGCCAGGGCTGCCCTTTGTCACAGATTCTGTTCATTACTTTCAAGGACAGAATTTCTAGGCGCAGCCAGGGCGTTGAGGGGTTTCAGTTTGGTGGCCGCAGGATTCGGTCTCTGCTTTTTGCAGATGACGTGGTCCTGCTGGCTTCATTGAGCAGCGGACCTTAAACTCTCACTGGATCGGTTCGCAGCTGAGTGTGAAGCGGCTGGAATGAGAATCAGCACCTCTAAATCTGAGTCCATGGTTCTCGCTTGGAAAAGGGTGGAGTGCCTTCTGCGGGTCGGAGATGAGGTCCTGCCTCAAGTGGAGGTGTTTAAATACTTCGGGCTCTTGTTCACGAGTGAGGGAAGGATGGAACGTGAGATGGACAGGCGGATTGGTGCGGCGTCTGCAGTGATGCGGACTCTGCACCGGTCTGTCGTGGTGAAGAGAGAGCTGAGCCGAAAGGCAAAGCTCTCAATTTACCGGTCGATCTACGTTCCTATCCTCACCTATGGTCATGAGCTTTGAGCAGTGACCGAAAGGACAAGATCGCGGGTACAAGCGGCGGAAATGAGTTTTCTCCGCAGGGTGGCTGGGCTCTCCTTTAGAGATAGGGTGACAAGCACTGTCATCCTGGAGAGACTCGTGTAGAACCGCTGCTCCTCCGCATTGAGAGGAGCCAGATGAGTAGGCTCGGGCATCTGGTTAGAATGCCTTCCGGTCGCCTACCTAGGGAGGTGTTCAGGGCACGTCCAACCGGTAGGAGGCCTCATGGAAGACCAAGGACACGCTGGAGAGACTACATCTTTCAGCTGGCCTGGGAACGCCTCGGCATTCCCCAGGAAGAGCTGGACAAAGCGGCCGAGGAGAGGGACGTCTGGGTTTCCCGACCTCAGGTAAACGGAAGAAAATAGATGGATGGATGGATTATGGCGAACAGTGTTTCACTTTGTGCTTGGAATTCTGCGGCTTCACCCTATCACAGCTTTTCAAAAGTATAGTAAAATAATAAATCATGCTGTTTTGTGGTGGAATATGGCCTATTAGTAAAAAAACACATATTTGAGAAAATATGACCTATTTTTTGCCTAAATGTTTGCATTTTCAGGCATACAAGTAGCTAAATAAACCAAAATATGAATATATGACATTCAGAAGGCGTATTCTGTGATGCTGTGTAGTGTTCTACACTGGTCACTAGATGTCAGTAAAGTTACTGTGATGTTTCGTGACACACAAGCACAAAGTTGCAGGAACGACATGCTTTCATTGCAAATTTGAATGATCTCGCAACACGTGCAATAATCCCTATTACTTATTGTTAAAACTCAACTCTGACGTCACTTCCTGTCTGACCCCCACTCAGCTCCCCTTGCACTGGAACACATTTACAGCAACACACACAAGCACAGTTCTCTTGGGGCGCTCCCGTACTGCTGGTTGCAATGTCGAACCTGCAGTTAATACACTAAACTAAAAAGTCAGACTTGTGATGCTGTACTAAAAAAAAGGAAACTTACCATAGTAGGAGGAACAGATTTAAGTTGAGATATAAACACTACCAGCACAGTGCTGCTAAGGAAAAGACAGGAGGCAGAGCTGGAGGTAGCAGAGATGAAGATGCTGAGGTTCGCTTTGGGTGTGACCGGGATGGACAGGATCAGGAATGAGTACATGTTAGAGGTTTTGGAGATAAAGTCAGAGAGGCCAGACTGAGATGGTTCGGACATGTCGAGAGAAGAGATAGTGAATATGTTGGATGGAGGATGCTGCCAGGCAGGAGGCCTAGAGGAAGACCAAAAAGGAGGTTTATGTATGTAGTGAAAGAGGACATGAAGGTAGTTGGTGCAAGAGGAGAGGATACAGAAGACAGGGTTAGACGGAGGCATTTGATTTGCTGTGGCGACCCCTGAAGGGATAAGCCGAAAGGGAAGAAGAAGAAGACACACAATAACAAGTCTTAAAAATGCCTTTGATGGGTTTTTTTTTTACTACATTGGGTAATGCAAGGTGGCTATAGGGGTGTTATTTTATGTTTAGAGAGCTGTAATAATTTTTTAAAAAACATACTGAGAAAGTTGTCATGTTTTCTATGCTTTATCTACAAAAATATTACATTAATAAATAGGGAATCCTACTGGTCTGGAAGCAATTATCCCCAATGAACGAGGGACTACTGTATAATATTTTTGAATTTTTATATTTGTGCTACACTTTTGTGTCAGTTCCAGCAAAAATACACACCCTACAACCCAACTTTTGGCCAGTTTATGTACCATTCGGGGGTTCTTTTTCCGAAATTGAACAGAATTAGGTCATATTTAATGTTTACCTAGATAACCGGTGCCACTCTGACTCGGATAGCTGAGAAGAATTTGCCACTTGACCATGTCAGTCACTGTAAAGCAGAAGAAAAATAAAGGTTGTGCGCTATAAAACAGCAGTAAAGTCTTTACGGCCCCGAAAAGTCAAGTCTGGTCCATTTGGCGAAACTTCATGTCATTTGACAAACCCTACAGGAACACCCGAAGCAGAGGCGGGAACAGACGTCTACTATCCGGCACTGAGAGACACGGGACAGGATGTTGCGGCACAAAAAAAGAAAAACAGTTCTGGGGAAACACATTACTGAACTGCTGAGAAAGAAAAAAACGAGAAGTTCCTGCTCGTTCATTTGATTCTGGTATCCAGAAACAAGCACGGCCTGCATCAGCACCGAAGCTGCTTCAGGGCTATACAAAGGGTTAAAGCTCAATGTAAAGAGAGGAGGTTTTCCACAAACATCGAAGAACACACACGCTTGTGCTCCCTGCTCGCCTTTGAGCATCATTCCCAAGGTGGTGTTTGTATAGAATCCCTACCTAAGTCAATTTCACCACATAATTATACACCTGAACAGAAAACCAGGAAGCAGCAGAGGACTAAGTAAAGATTACAGAGTACACGTGTTTGGACCGAGCACATCCAGCACGCATGGTATGGCTTATTTCTTTCAAGTTACATTAAGGAACCACGTTTACCTGAAAAGCAATGTTAAAATCTGAAGCTTTATGTTATAATCTTATCATCTTAGTTTTGCATGAATTCAGTGTGTTGCCATTATTAGAGTCATTATTAGTGGTGTGTGTATAATTGTTTAATAAAAATAGGAGACATCTGAGAATGTGCCCTGTGATTTGACTGGCGACCAGTCCGGGGTGTTCCCCGCCTCCTGCCAGAAAGCAGCTGGGATAGGCTCCGGCATACCCGAGACCCTGATGAGGATAAGCGGTATAGAAAATGGATGGATGGAATAGGAAGAAGCGTAGCTTATTTGAATCCTATCACTTCTTCATGTTTGTTACTGATAACTCAGTCATATGATTATGACGTAAGGACGCTCTACCAGTGACGATTGTTCCAAGACTGCAAGGGAGGCTCCGCTTCCCCTAAAATGCCCCAAAAAAGTGGTGACGTATGTAATGCTGTGTGTACACTTCATTGACTAAAGATGCACTAGAATACCTTCATCTTTTGTTCGGAATCAGATGCTTATCGCAGGTAACTGACACTTCTTATTTATCCCTGCAAAACCCTGCAGAACCGCAAAGTTTTTACCCAGTCGGACACTGAGCGTCACTGACTTCGATGAGGAATCGTAGAGTGGGCTGTTTAACTGCGCAAAACTGGACGGTCATTGGATAAATGCTGGGCTTAGTCCCGCCCTTTGGACACTGGGCGTCTCTGGGAGGACTATGAAGCAGGGGGCTGGCCCGGATGCTCAGCTTCTCCGTAATGATTGGATGATCTCACCGAGGCGGAATTCCTTTTTGGTTGACAGTGAAATGAGCGAATCAGCGATCTTGAAGTATAAACCTCCACCCGAGCATTTTCCACGTTTTTCATCCCGTCGTTCTGAACTGATCCGGAGACTTCACAAATCCCCAGCGACGTTGTCTTTGTTCAAATGAGCTTCCGTTCCTGGAATGACCAACAACCGCCACTGCGCTACACCGCATGTATGTCAAATCCGTTTCACCGAGGGCCACGCCCCAGTTACAGTTGCTCTCAGGGGGCCACCTGTAGCTGTGAAAACATATACTATTAGTGTGTAGTCAAATACACATTTGAGTGCTGTCGTTTTCATTTAGCAATGTTTTATTTCTGAAATTACTCAGATGTCAAGGTGCCAACAGGTGCATGCATGGCCAAAAATAGATGCCAATGTTTTTGGTTGTATTCCAAACAGGAAGGGCCAAAACAATATTTCTGGCCATGACTGTAATTGTATAATTTATTTTGACTACAGAAAAATTAGACTCCACAAATATCTGTCAAAACTGACAAAAAATACATTCCGTCGGAAAGATTACGTGTCTGTTTGATTTTTTAGAAACATGAATGTGATAAAAATATATGAAACATCTAAACAAATAAAATAAACGGTCGAGTGGTTAGCATGTAGGCCACACAGTCAGGAGGATTTGGAAGACGTGGGTTCGGTTAATTGGCGACTCTAAATTGTCCACAGGTATGAATGTGAGCGTGAATGTTTTTTGTCCGCCCTGCCATTGGATGGCAACTAGTCCAGGGTGTATCCCGCCTCTCGCCCAAACTCAGCTGGGATAGGCTCCAGCATACCCCCGCGACCTGTGAGGAGGATAAGCGGCGTAGAAAATGGATGGATGAGGATAAATATATAAATACTGGAATGCATATTAATACAAAACATCATGTTACTGTATATACCAAACCACCGTCAGTTGTCGTGCCCAAAACATGACTTGTTTTACTCATCCCGAGAACATAAACAAAAACCCCCGCAATTAAGCTCGGTTTTCACATTCTGTCTATCCTCCCTCAACACAAACAAGAGCATCTACCCCACGGGTGTCCAAAGTTTTTATTGGCCCGCAGCACATTCTAAAAATATGACTTATCGAGTAACCTGATACAAACAAACAAAAAGCTGCAAAAAGTGAAAAATCATCAAGTTGTAAGCTAACAAATATCATTTTAGTAGCATAAATACAGTATATAAAAGGAAAACATCGGTTATTTGTAATGCCATAATATAATCACAAACAAAACAGCAAAGTTGCAGAAAAAAGATCCTGTTACCAGAAAAAAAGGTCAAATATTATGGGAATAAAGTAATAATAAAACAAAAATTTAGAAAAATGGACAAAACTGCTGTGCTTTTGCAAGAACAACCTCAGAATATTACCATAATAATAATATTATTATTATGGAGTATAAACTTCCAAAATTAGGAGCAAAATTATTGTCATTTTAATAGCATAGGCTTGAAATATTAAGGAAAAAAATATGAGGAAAAAATTGGAAATATCAAAGCGGCCCTTGCGTCCTTGAATTTTCCAGTATGTGGTCCTTGGTGGGAAAAGTTGATCTACTCTGTATTATCTGCTGCTCGTGTTGTAATTCGAGTCGCGGGCAGACAAACACTCCTTTTTAATCCAGTTTAAAAAATGCCAAGAATTTACATTTTGCACACTTTTCTGGAAATATCTTATTGGAAAAACGGAGTCGGTTAGAGTACGTTTGAGTTGGAGTCTGACCTTCTGGGACGGATTAATGTCGCTAATTAAGGTTCCACTGTATATTAGATTACCATATTGTTCCGACAAATTCATCACAGCTAACCACAACATGTGATGGCAAACAGGACGCCTCTTGAGGAGGGCCAGCCCGAAAGAGCGAACCAGAATGACATTAGTTTGTGTCTTAAAGCTAAACAAATGTACTGTACGTCCCCGCAAACCCCCCCGAGGGCCTCCGAGATCTAATTTGAAGCCTGTCCTGCAGTTACGCCACCGCATGCAAGATGGTCAGCACACGATGAGGCTGCGGGCTGCGTGACATACTTCATGCTGAGTAGGTCCCTGCAAAACAGGATGCAAAGCTCGGCGCAAACTGTGCACAGAATTGATGCAGCGAGGTGATTCTGGTTTTTCTGGTCTTAAAAATAACCATCCATACATCACATTTGTGGGATAATATCCTACATCTGCACTAATGCCTCACTCCCGTTAAGGGGAAATCACATGACGCTGGGACTGCAATTTAGTGTCGCTGCTAAATGACAGATTAATCACGCTGGTGTGAGCCTACGTAATCCGATTCTGTGCAAATCTCTTGTCATCATTCTGTAGCATGCTGGGCGTGGCCCAGTTGTAGGCAGACATGTCCAAACACACACACAGTATCACCCGACAGGATGAGGTATTCATTTATCTGTGTGGAATTTATTGTATCGTGCCCTGCGATTGGCTGGCAACCAGTCCAGGGTGTTCCCGCTCCTCTGGCCCAAAGTCAGCTGGGATAGGATCCAGCATACTGGAAAAACAGCGGCATAGAAAATAGAATGCATGGAAATTTTTGCAAGAATAAAGTCAAAGCATTACACACATTTTCACAAGAATAACTTCGACAATATTATATAATATTACGATGAAAAATAACGGCAATTCCAAGTCCTAATATTATGAGGAACCAAATCATTTTGTACATTTTGGAACATTCGGTGGGGGAAAACGTTATTATATTATGGGAATATGGTCAAAATATTATGGGAATAAAGTCATCATTAGGATTTACAAGCTTTACAAGGAAGAAGTTGAAATAAAACAAACAAAAAAGTAGAATGAGAACAAACTCCTAATACCGTATTATGAGAAACAATACCGTCATTTAAAAAACATAACAAATACAAATGCAGTGTAAACAAAAAAGATGGATAGAAAATGACAGAAAGATGCCATTTATGAATAAATGATGCCTGGAAATGAAACCATAACCAATAACCACTAATAGTCAACGTAAAGTACTTAATAATGTCATACACGAACACACACACACATATATATATTGATATTTATACATTATGATGCCAATAATTCCCCGTGTAGACGATGCCTGCGTTGCATATTTACACATCTTAGTTGTCAATCCATGTTTTGGTGACGATTCGTCCTCCCTTGGCGTCACCCCCATCGACTCGCTCGACAATCGACTCTCTCTCTCTCGGCACACACACACCCACCCTCCCTCCCGCCCGCACACACGCACACACACACACACACACACACACACACACACAGCAAACTCGCTGCTCAGCCAGTCAGTCCTCCTCTGCAACTTTTGCAGACTCCTCACTCCGCGGACATGACGCACCCCCGCTGACGCCGACCCGTCGCGGCGGCTCATCCTCGCGCGCGCAGACATCGGCGGTCCTCTCCTCCCCGGACGGGAATTATGAGCGTCCCCCCCCCCCCGCTAAGGCAGGAGGCATCTCTCGTTCAAGATGGCAGATTTTGACTGAGTTTCAAGCGGAAATCTGCGGCGCGTCTTTGCCATGACTAACAGAACGCCTTGCACCGATGGCCCCTGTATACGAAGGTAAGGTCCCGCTCCCGGACGCGCGTGTCCCCGCTGGCGGGGATGAGCGCAAACGCGGACGGCAGCCTCTTTACTTTGCATGCATCCCGACGCAACACCGCCGAATTGTCGCCACTTTGTGCGGCTTTCCCCAGCATCCGTCCCGATGGCGCTCCTGCGTGCGAGCACCTGCAGGCAGAAGGACTAAAAATAGACCCCATCCCAAGACCTCTCTTTGTTTTCTCCCCAAAGCCTGCGCTTATTGATTTAAAGACAGCATTTATATTCCCCACGGCCGGACGGACGCCCCTGCGCGCTCCTCCGCACTTAGGGATGGCGTTGGAAATAAGACTTCCAACGTTTATTCCCATTCCCGATGGGGATGATGCCCGCACGGCAGCGAGCCAGCAGGCACTGGGGTCGCTTTGGATTTGTTATTTTTGGGTTTTGGGCAGAGTCTGACTTCTTCTGGTGTTGCTTTTATCTGCATGTCGGCCATGCAAATGAGCATGCGCCACAACGCGAATAATGGCGCTGGTATTTATTTAGTCTCATGTTCAGTATTTTCTCCCCTACTCTTTAGTCCCTCTGCTGGCATCAAAGGGAACCCCTTTATCCCCCCCCCCCCATTCATAAAGAGTTGCATAGTATAGAAGCCATCATGGCGTCATTCTAATCCCACCAGCAAACAAAACTCACCACAAATTCCCAAGTATCTCCCTCCTTAGTGGAAGGTTTTGCAGCTTTTTTTCATCATCCATATCAGAGGCGACGGAGCTGTGAGGCGGCGAGGGTTTCGACATGAAAAGGAAAGTTGAATTTGAGAAGCCGACGTAAAAGGTAATTAGTGGAAATGACATTCCCTTGGCCCCTTCAGAGAGGGGAGAGAAGGGAAGAGAAACAGGCGGCAGGGGGAATTAATTACCTCGCCTGTCCTCCTCAGAAATAGAGAGGGCTGTCATGGAAATGACCGGTCGCCTTTGGAAATGAGGTTGTTTTTTTTCCGGATCGGGTAGATTTTCTCTTCATGTTAAATAAGAAGGGGCTATCATGAAGATTACACTCCCTTGGCTACGGGACCTGTGTGATGGGCTGCTTCCCCCCATAGTTAAACTTTTAGGGACTGAGAGCAAACAACTGGTAGAAGAGCCGTTTTCGGCAAGGATGCTTCGAGATGAGTACATATGGTCAGGAAGGAGCCATCAAAATTGAATTGTTTTGTATTGTTTCCAGATTAGCAATCTCATGGGAATACCCGACGTATCAGCCGACACGGGCATATGAGCTGAGCTAATCGGACCGTATCTGTATCGTATGGTGATATCGGAAAGTGAGTGAGACCTCGAACAGTACCTTGTTCCGTGTGGAATCATCTCCAGGTTTCACCCACGGACTGTAAATATAAAACTTTCAACGACTGTCGGCTATGTGAGGAGTCTTCTCATCTGATCTGAAACCTCAGGAAGAATAACTCACGGTCACCCACCGTTAATCTGTGGTCGAGTCACAGTGGCAACCTAAAACGGGAAGCCTAGACTTCTATGGCATACTGCAGTATTTGTGTTCCGTCCATCCATTTTCTTCTGTTTATCCTGGTCTGGATCGAGGGGGCAGCAGTGTCAGTAGGGAAGCCCATACTTTCCAGGCCCCAGCAACTTCTTCCAGTTCTTCCTGGAACACCGAGGTGTTTCCAGGTCAGCTGTGGGACATAATCCCTCTAGTTAGTCCTAGGTCTGCTCCAGGGCCAAAACCAATATCGATCATCTCTAGTATTTGCCTCCGGTGTTGTTGTGATCGTTTGTTAGGTATCAGGGTCATGCAAAACTACACAACTCGTTTCAATAAGACTTTGGAAGAATTCATTAATTCCAGTCCTGACAGCAAGAGAAGGTTTGAGGTAGTCGATGCGCATATGCATGAAGGTAACAAGATGGTGTCACCTGTTTCCTGGGTGGACAGATGCTCGCAGGTCGGGCAAGATCCCACAAAGGACTCATCCATTTGTGCCCACGCTCATAGTGGGAGTAAGACGATGGTGGTGACGGGCTCTGCTGTGTTAGGGGCAGATTGATGTTAGATTAAACCATCCACAAAGCCACCGATGTGACTCTTTACCTTGCGTGAGCACCACAGAGGGACTACTGGTACGGCGAATGTACCCTGCCCTCAATTGAAAGGAAGTTTCTGCTTTCCCAGAAATGACTCTCTCAACTCTCTCTGTCTCCCAGCTTCCTCCCCTCACCCTTGTTTGGAGCTGCTTGATTGATCTCTTCCTCATAGACTGCGACCCGGGCTTACAGTCCAAGGTTGTGCCCTTTTCAGCCTTGATTAGAATTGCAGGAAGAGCTTTCTGGGGCCTCCAGAGTCCAAAGCAGGGCCGCACCTTGTGGGGATGGATTCCCAGTCCCGTGGGGTTGTGTGTTCAGCCCTTCATTGTGTGCTGTGCGAAAGACTGGGAAGGGAGGTGATTTGCTGGAAATCTACAAAAAATACAAAGTGATACTTTAATTTCTTGTAGGGTAGAGAAGTTAAACGTACTACGATATACGTCCACACACAAGCATTGGGTAAAAAGTGAGATGATCATCTGTAGCTTTTTTTGGCAGTGTTTCCCAAAGGACCTAATTGTGGCTAAACGATGCCAGGGTCTAATTTGCATACCATACCGGCGTCCCCGGCTGTGGGATGTCCGAGTGTTGCTTAAGTTTGCAAATGGTGGAATACGCCTCACCATTTTCTTTATACTTTCTGTTATATTGACGTACAGATGCGTACAAATAATGTGAGACCGCGTCAGTGTGCGGCGTTGGATTTGGTTCAGTGGTTAACGCTGGTGGACTGAACTCTCAGTCAGCGGGGATTTGTGGACATGGACTCGAGCCTCGGCAGGGTGAGAGGGTTGGTCTATCTACTGTACAGAGTTGGACAACAAGCTACATACACAGACATTGGAATTGCTGGCGTCAAGAGATTAAAACAATCGACAGATTAATGCATTAAAATGTGTAATTAATTGATATAATTAATCTCTTTTTAAATCTCGCCTAAAATTGCTGAGAAAAACCCTCACTTTGAGGTCTTTTCATTTCATTTTGTTTGGCAGATCCAAAGATTGCAGATGGGTGCTTTGTCTTGATGCGGTAGACTAAACTTGAGCTGCTTCAGTGGTAAGCTAATTCCTTACAAAAATGGCGCTACCTACTGATTGAAATGTAAATTTCCTATTCATTGGACCTGACAGCCCTCACGTGCTCCTCGATGTTCACATCTCCTCTCCCCGCTACTCACCTTGCCTTCCCACCTACATTTGGACCCAGCGGATCCTAAACAAGCCCAAACACAATGACAGCCAATCAGTGTCCACTCTGAGGTGTTTTCCACCCCCATCAACTCATGCACAGGAAGCCAAACATAAAAATAGATTTTTATAAGAATTCAACTCGCATACAGAACTGTAAAGTTTGAGATTATAGATGAGATTAACGTGATTAAAAAAATAACACACTAAATATGACTGTAATTAATTAGCGCACTAAATTGACCTGCCTTTTTTCTTCATCGAGGGAGGCTATGGCACTCATTTCAACAATACAAGTCCTGTTCATGCAGAGTTATAAAAATGGATAGAGTTTGGGAGTGAAGGACATTAATTCCAGTGTTCTTTGTGTGATTGATATCTTGAAGCATTCCGCTGGGATTCAAGGGAGATAAAATGCAAATATCCCGTGCCACGAGGTGCGTGTGCTGAAGACAGAAATATTTGAGCTCTCTTAAAATAGTCTACAGGTGGGATCTGAGGGTTTGGGGAACAGATCAGTGGGAGCCTGGGTGACACAGAAGGTTTCTTCTGATTCGTTCTCAAATTCACCGGCCTTGTGATTCCCAGTTCACTGCAGTCTCCCATGTTAATGCGACACGTTTGACAGACCTCAAGCAATCTCGAAATGTGGCACCGTCACTACCACTTTGGTCACTGACAGTTCATTTTTACCAACGTGGAAAAGGGAAGCTTTCTGGGATAAAGTGTCAACCCTGCGGACAGCATGCACCTGTCGTTTCTGTCGCTTTTCTCCTCCTGTAGGGTTGTTCCACGCCAACGCTGACGTTAGTTTGTGTGAAGCGTTTACCTCTGAGTAGGTGTAATGGCAAGAAGTGTCTCGGGCATGCAAAAATATCTGCACGCAGACAATTCATTATAGCGAATGTACTGTTCACTCACTCAGTTACAAGACAATATGTATATATATATATATATATGTTAACAATTCTGCCTACAAATAGAACAATGCACAGTTTTGCATGAGTGCTTTGAACAAATATCTACCTAATTAGGTTAAAAATGGCTGCCGTCCAACAAACATTAAGAGATATACATTAAAATACAAAAATACACAGCATAAAGCCGTGCAAACAGCTAGCACCAAATCTGGAAAAAAAATATTAGAGCTCTCTAGACATGGTATAGCACCCCTATAGTCATTTCTGTTACCCAACATGGTAGATATAATAAAAGAAAAACAAGCCATTTAAGACATACTGTAAATAGAAATTGTGTGTGTCCGGACGTGTAGACACAGGAAGTGACGGCGGGGGTTTAGATGGGTTACGGCCACAGCAGTAGCCGTAGTAGTGATTTTTATTATGTTGTTATTATTGTGCCTGTCGGGAAATAAGTGGAACGTGCAATTAAACCCTGTTGTTCCGGCAATCAATTCTGGTGCTTACCTCTTGTGTTTTTTTCCACTTAGCCATTTTATGCTTGGGGATGTGCTTAAATATAACAGCAATACAAGAAAACGGTAGGTCATATTCAACCATGAGACAGCATGTTTTATTAATTCATATTTGTTTGACAAAATGTGAGATGGAAAAGCAGCAACATTTGAACCTCGACGTGGCGAGCGATGACTGTACGTCACACTTGGAGGTCCTTAATATATTTGGCTGCCCTTTTGCAGCACGTCCGTGGCAACATTTTGGTGCATTTTTACACATTACACACAAATAATTGTCCTAAATGCGTTTATGTTTATTCTAATGTGTATGGGTTCACGCAATTGCGCCTAATGCTGTGGCGAATCCTGTATTTCCAAGAGCCCAACAAGGTTTCGTGTACAAGAGAGTAAGTGAAACCACATTTGTTTTCTTTGCCCACCGGGAATAAGAAGATTATCTTTGATTTTTGCCATTTTGCTGGCTTTCACTTGT
Organism: Oostethus manadensis; assembly: GCA_024372805.1. Taxonomy (NCBI): domain Eukaryota; kingdom Metazoa; phylum Chordata; class Actinopteri; order Syngnathiformes; family Syngnathidae; genus Oostethus; species Oostethus manadensis. The sequence goes on from QODF01000115.1 coordinate 1,188,521, forward strand.
GCACGCTTTGTTTTGAAATGTATTTGTAGCATTTAGGAAACTATTTTCCCCTCCCTCCGAAACACGTATCTCTGTGTAGTTTGGACCCGTATGGTAAATGAACTGAACGTTGCTCTTTCATCACCAAATGACCTACACAGGGTAATTGTTCCGCGGTGTAATTGGGTGCTGAGGACGCGGAAAGGTTCCGTGCCGTCGGACACATCTTGTTCTTTGATCTGAGCCACAGTTCAAACAAAGAGTTACATGTTGCCACGCGAAAGCGAGTGAATAAGACCTTTTGTGAAGCAATAATTACACAGGGATCCAATAGAGCATGAAGGGTACTTTGTGTGCTGATGCTGTCAAATTGTTTTAACGTACTCGGTATGCCGGCAGTGCTGCACCTTTGCACGTAGTTTGAAGGCTGTACGTCGCATGATCCTTTTGCATTTAGTCGGCCGCCGGTGAGGCTCTCCGGTTTTCGTGCACTCACACCCACACCCCATGTTTGTCTCCCCCACCCCCTACACATATCTTTTATCTGTCTCTCCATCCTGCTCTGTTGATAAGCTGAGAGGCCATTGGCAAGCACACATGGTGCCCATGTGACACTTCAGCAGCAGCCTGATAGCCAGATTGTACGGCACATGTATGTGTGTGTGTGTGTGTGTGTGGGTGTGTGTGCGCAGTTTAAGGCTGCTTTGATAAGATGGTCTGGCAACTGTAGCTTTTTTTACCCGCTTCCACCCAAAAGTCGGCCCTTAGTTTCTCCTCTCGTTTTGTCCTGCCACCAGCACAATCCCTGTGTATTCTGGCGCATATTCTCCCAGTTCCTAATCCTTTTGTTTGTTTCGCCTTCCCCGAATTCAGCCCCAATCATTTTTTGAAAGAGATGTGCCGGCTTTTATTTATCACCTGCACACCGCGCCTTGTGTGATGTGCACAAAGCTGGCAAAAAAAGGAAACAGTGGATAGAACAAAGCCTCTAAAACAGTGCAGAGAAAACAGGTGCAGCAACCGGACAGCAAGCTCAATCAACACTCTCCCGAACGACTCCATTTAACCGAGCGATCCAAGCCGTCCCTGCCTATTACCTGAAGCTGAGTGAAAAATGGCTTGCATTATTTTTTTTTAAAATTGAGCCTCTCAGAAGGGCCACCATTTTCCTCCCCTTCAGGAACAAGTGTTTTAATGGAGAGAGGGGACAAATTATATCATTTTTGAGGCTGTTTTTTTACGGTACAAAAAAACAACTGTACCATTCGTGGATTCATAGTGGTACGCAAACACCCTTCCTTTTAGACCAAAGCAAACAAATGTCTCTCCATTATTAGTTACTTCCAGACCCGACCGCGATACGTGAATTTGTGCAAAGTAGAATTTCTTAATCATAAATGTAATATTTTATACTTAGAGCACAGAAAATTTGTTTAAGACCTACTAAATATTTTTTTAAGCAAAATTAGAGCCCTCTTAACACCCCTATACACACTTTTACACTTGTGTAACCCAATATATTTGACATAATAATAAAAAATAGAATGTCTTAGACATAAATAAGACATTACATAGACTCACACGTCTCATCAATGTAACATCCCTGACACCTGTTGGCCGGAATACCACTGCAATTGCGCACAGGAGCTGCTGTCAGCCACAACTCATGCCAGTCACTGGCACTCTCCACACTGCTAACCATGCTAACACTCAGCAACTCTACACACGTCACTTCCCAGGCCCCGCCTCTTAAAGGTGCACACTACACCACTGATATTACATTACATTTCATATAGCATCTTCTAAATGCCTTATATGTGTATTTTCATTCATTTGGTCATTTTTATGATTTAAAATGCTTCATTTGAGCCATACAATTTGCTTGTATAGGCATATGTTTTGACTAATAATAGGCCGTATTCAGCCATGAAACACAACAGTGATCCTTTATTCATTAATTCCCTTTTGAAAACCGTGATAGATTGAGGGCACCGTGCTCCAATTGCAATGTAGCGAAGGGACGAGCGTAATTCATTTTCTACTGATTTACCTGCTCAAGGTCATGATGAAGCGGGAGGCGGGGTACACCCTGGACTGGTCACCAGTCAATCACAGGACACAACTATTAGCCCACCGTGAAAATAGTGTGGGAAGAAAGCAGAGTAAGCAGACGAATGCCGTGCAAGGACAGGGAGAACATGCAAACTCGCACACAGAAAATGCCTGAAATCAGCTTTTAGTTAAACAATGTCCCAAGTAAACATGGATGCCATTCACTGACAAGGCCACCTCTTACATGCTCCCCCCCTTTAGTGCCAGAAGGAAGTGGCGCGAAGGGAGGCTGCTGGCGGCCTCTTCACAGATGGCTGCAGGTACAGCGCCACGCTTGGCTAATAACCAAAGAAACTCCAAGCTCAGACCCTGTTACCGTCCAAAGCCAACAAGTGAAAGATCCTGAGGAGCAACACACAAGAGGCGGGTCGGTCAACACTTTAGAGTTTACCCCTCAAAATAATAATAGAGTAGATCCCTGCTTTTCGCAGAGTTTTCATTCCACCACCATCAGATGATGCCAAAAAAGCAAGAGTAATGGATACACCCATCTGTGAAGCATAAATACATAATTATATGTAATATATTCATATATAATATATATACATAATATGTAGACTGTACGTGTACCTATACCGTCATGTATCTGTAATGATCATCAACTCGGGGTTTTCTTCTTTTCCTTTCGGCTTATCCCTTCAGGGGTCGCCACAGCGAATCAATTGCCTCCATCTAACTCTGTCTTCTGTATCCTCTTCTCTTGCGCCAACTACCTTCATGTCCTCTTTCACTACATCCATAAACCTCCTCTTTGGTCTTCCTCTAGGCCTCCTGCCTGGCAGTTCAAAACTCAGCATCCTTCTACCAATATATTCACTATCTCCCCTGCGGACATGTCCGAACCATCTCAGTCTGGCCTCTCTGGCCTTATCTCCAAAACCTCTAACATGTGCAGTTCCTCCGATGTGCTCATTCATGTGATCCTGTCCATCCTGGTCACACCCAATTAGAACCTCTGCATCTTCATCTCTGCTACCTCCAGCTCTGCCTCCTGTCTTTTCCTCAGCAGCACTGTCTCTAAACCAAATAACATTGCTGGTCTCACCGCAGTTTACTCAGGGTAAATGAGATAATTACCTATTTTGGGAGAAAATGTAGACTTAGAAACGCCTCGCCACTTCACGGTTCAAACATCGCTCTCCCGCTCTATTGAGGTTTTAAAAAATCATTAATAAATGATTGCTGTTTTGTAGTCAGTTATGACTATCAGTAATGTTACATGATGAGACATTACCTTACATTACCTTAACTGGCACTGCATGGAGTCAGCCATGAATGCAGAGTCCGACATAACATAACAAATAAGGAAGATCCTCATATTCTCTGTGGAA
>QODF01000115.1:1193258-1256385 GCA_024372805.1 Oostethus manadensis
TAACCGAGGTTCGACTAACGGTCGTGCCCTTCTCTCCAGCACCCTGGAGTAGACTTTCCCAGGGAGGCTGAGGAGTGTGATCCCCCTATAGTTGGAACACACCCTCCGGTCACCCTTTTTAAAAATGGGGACCACCACCCCGGTCTGCCAGTCCAGAGTTACTGTTCCTGACTTCCATGCAAGGTTGTAGAGGCGTGTCAACCAACACAGTCCCCCAACATTTAATAAAGGTATTCCGTTTATTAATATTGGATCTGATTTGAGAAATTCAGTTATCGCAGGGTGTGGAACCAATTAACTGAAATAAATGAAGGACGACCGTATGCTTATTTGGATCAAAGGTCTGAAAACCTGCAGGGCCGTGAATACTTGATCACAAAAGTGCCAGTATCTACTGTAGCAGTGGTTTGCAACTGGTTTGGTTGCGCGACCCACAATCATTGCTCAATGACAAGCGGCGATCCAAACTGCAGCGTTGGCCCACAAACATGGTGACATGGATGCGAGGTGCATACACGGACACCAGGTCATCATATATACATATATATATATATATTACCAAGAACAGCTCCGTGACCCAGTTTTGGGTCCTGACCCAGCAGTTGAGAATGACAGCACGGTAGGTTAGGGTGCACCTGATCTAATGATCTGCACCACTGCAATGTTGGGGAATAAAGAACCTTCAATTGCAACTAAATTGCACGGCCCCCGCTCTAGACATGCATTTCTTCACTTGAGTTCTGTTCATTTTGTCACATTATTGTGTGGAAAAAACATCATCCCTTTAAGCCTTTCTTTCATTTGGGTTTTTTTTTTCCAGAACGTCCTAGCAGAATGAGCTCAGCTATTTCAAGCTTGCGTGTTTATGCACAACAGAGTAGCTTAATGCCTTTGCTGTTTAAAGATTGAAATCGGCATTCTGCGTGTTGCGAAAGGTAGCAACAGTTGTCGCATGTTGCAGCATTAAAACACGTGTTGGCACGTGGCACGAGCAGCTTTGGATGATCCGTTCACAAACGCAAGGCTTTGAGTGTTCACGTGGACTGTTCAAAGGCATCCGCACTCGTGTCTCCGGTGTCCGCCTGGGTTTGGATCTTCTCGCGCCACCCTTTCTACATAGTAAATCCAACTATTTGAAAAGCTCAAAATGTTTGCTATTTCTAGCAGGCAGCCGTGCTCATTCTGTACCAACCTGGCCGAGTAAATCGAGAGATGAAGGATTTACTTGCATCGCTTCAGGCAAACCGAGGGTTTTGATGCCCTGTCCTGAAAGAGGTCCCACTGGAGGCCCTTCACTGTGTGGCCCCTGGGTCATTTAGCCACAAACGCGTCCCGCATCAGCACCGCATTTGTGGCTCTGAGTGCGTCTCGGTCAAATTCACCCGGGTGCGTTTCTCAGAGCTCGGGTCACCCAAGATACATGTTAATAGCAGGTCTGAACAGCGCCTTCATGTCAGAGCTCTCACTTCAAAGCCCGAGGCCCATCGCGGGCCAGCCAGCCACTCGGATCGCAGCCGTTTGAACAGGACCCCCCCCCCGTTCAACCCTAGAAACTCAGAGGTGGAGAGATGGGGAGTGACGGAGGCTGAGAAAGGACGGTCAACATAAAAAGACGACAGTAATGGAGTGAGGTGGAGACATGAAGCCCCTCTACAGGGGCCCCTGGGCCTCAGGGGCGCTGGCAGAGGTCAGCGGGGGGCTGGCACTAGGGGTCGTGGATCCCCTAATCTACATTAGCCGGTCTGCCTCCAACATCTGGAATCACATCTCCTGTGCTCCACTGACGGAGCACGACAGCTGCTCCCACAAACATGCTTCCACCGTGAAGGAAGCCGACCCAGAAAACCTTTTTTGGTCACTCGTACAGAATGCGGGGTGATAACTTTAAATGGGAACATGTGCCTCTTTGAGTTCCTTTCATCATGCTAATAGTCTTGGAAAATGTCTTTTCTTTTTGCGACTTTGGAACTGGAAGTTTGGGATCAGATGTCAGACCGCAGGAGCACGGACCGGACTCGCACGTTCGAACGGATCTTGTTTCTTATACGTAGTTGATGCCTTGAAAACATACACGGGAGCTGTGATGCTCAGAACTGGGACGGCATCCTGGCTGTGAGGGCTGTGTAAACAACACAGCGAAAGGTACGGTTCTCATACTGACCCAGAACGCTGAGTCGGCGAGTTGTATTTATTGCCTGTGCTCGTGGTCCATGATGTGTTATTCGCCACTGCCGCTGTCGCTGTCACTAGATTAAGCACACATATGCCTGGCTGAATTGTGACGCCGGCGTGCATCTCCCCCTGTGTGCTATGATCTGCTAAAAGCTCTGTGAAACAAACGGCGTAACGAAGCACGGTGGGCTTCCAGACAGGAGTGGGGGTTAAAAAGAGGAAGACGAGGCCAGATGTAAGTGTTTTTCAGGCATGCTTATGGATGCTTTGCTGGAGGCAGACAATGACACATCACAGGGCGTAAGTAGGCTGAAATAGTACATCTGTAGTCTTAGTGGGCCCAGAGAGAGAGCTTCACGCCTTCTGCTGAAATATCACATACTCTTGTCGCCTGGGGAGGCATGTGCAGCATCCCCGCTTTGCATTTGATTGCATAGGGGAGGTGGACGGGCGCACCGAAAGACCACATGAGGGGTGTGTAAAGAGTACTAGCGCTGATTCTCTGCTTCCCCGGGATCAGCATTTCTCCCGATGGTTTCTGCAAGATGTGGGCCAGATCATTCCATCCGCCCGCCTCAAACTAAAACCTTGCAATGGAAGGATTTCATTCTGATGCTTCTTTATCCGTTTGCTTTGTTTTGGAAATAACAGGACGTGATGGTCCTGCTGCATGTGTCTGGTCCCCAAGGTACCTGGTCAGGTTGGACCGGTTCCTCTCCAGGTTCATTGCAAGGTTTTTAGAGGGTGTGGGTCTTTTTGATAAATCCTGGTGGGGGTGTGTTTGAGAATGGTGTGTTTTTTCTTAATGTGTAAGTGTTCGAGTTTAGACAGCAGAGCTTTGACGAATATTTGAAGAGTGCTTGAGGAGCTTAACGGCTCGTAACACATTTGAAAAGTGTCAGGAAATATGCGTCTGTTGGGTGGGGAGTGGTGGCACACCTACTGAGATGAGCATGCAAATAGTGTGTGTGGTTAAGGTGAGCATGCCAGCATGGCAGGCTCTATTCCACATCCACTGTTTGAAGCTCATGCATTACATTTGACTCCTTACTTCATGAACACACCCAAAACAATGCTTACCGTTGCCAACAATTGTTCTCTGTCTGAGGAATATCACTCCATTCAGCTTTTTCTAACACTCCACACTACAAACTAGGGCCGATACTCAAGGCTGCGATATCGGTATCGGATCGGAGGTGAAAACCCCTCCCTTTTATGGAAAACAATTGAAATCCAAAAAGCATCCGAGAACGATCCGTCATTTGAGCGCCATTTGAGAGAAAAATACATCTAAAAATTTGTGATTGCACACAATGACTTCTGACAATTCTTGACCTTCTACTGCATCTTTTCTTTGGTGCCTGGAAAAAAATAATAGTTTGCTCTGCCTGACAGTATTAACTGACCCATTCACTTCTTGACACGTCTGGAGTGTAGTTTTAGCCGCAATGTAGAGGCAGCTAGACGTAATATAGCAAGGTATGAGGAGCTGAATTTAGCGTTTAAACTGCAGCTGTTAATGTTTCGTTTAACGGCACTATTTCTTTTTTTTTGACGTGCACACATCGTTTTTGACACTTGGCCCGCACTGTAGTTTGAGGAATTAGCGGTGACTGTGGAGCCACTAGCGGGAACAAATATTGAACATAATTGGACAAGGAAAAGTGTATTTTGATTGTTAGATTTAGTTTCCGGGCCCTTGCAAATGGCTCTCGCAAAAATACCAAAGTTATCTGTATCCACGGTATGGCTGCAACTAACAATTATTTTTATAACCGATGAATCAGTCGAGGGCCGCACGGTGAATGAGTGGGTAGCACATTGGCGTCACAGTCAGGAGGATCAGGGTTTGAATCTCCATTGGACATCTCAGTGAGGAGTTTGCATGTTCTCCCCGTGCGTGCGTGGGTTTTTTCCCGGTACTCTGGTTTCCTCCCACATTCCAAAAACATGCATGTTAGCTTAATTGGCGACTCTAAATTGTCCATTAGAGTGTGAATGTGAGTGTGAATGTTTGTATGTCTGCCCTGCGGTTGACTGGCAACCAGTCCAGGGTGTACCCCGCCTCCCGCCCAAAGTCAGATAGGATAGGCTCCAGCATACCCTCGACCCTTATGAGGATAAGCGCCATAGAAAATGAATGAATGAATGAATCGGTCGATTTTTTTTTCGATTAATTGGATTTTTAAAAAGACACTTTTAATTTTCCCTTCTTTGCAGTAATCCCTTTAAGAATGCATGAATGGACGTTTTCCCTCCAGTAATCATAGCGAAGAGGAAAATCTCAGTCACCGAAATTGAAGTAGCAAAGTATAAACCATCAGTTGACCAACGTCACAAACACTCTACTGCAGTTCCACTGTTCTACCAGTAGGTTTTGTGTGTATTAATGGTAAGATGTAATGGAGACAATGCAGAAATGAAGACGTTTTCCTAAGCACCAGTACAAGTATGACATTTACTTTGCAAGGGAATGCTTTTACACACGCTCTATGCACACATCTGTGCAGTGGTTTGCTTTGCAAGATGTCAAAAAGAGGCAAAAATGTTGTTAGCTCCTTTCCAAAGTCTAAAGTGAAAAAGAGAATATGTTTGCTTTTAGGGATCACTAAAGAAATTTAAAAAATTAGTACATTAGAGTGGCTAAAATCAGGATATTTTATACAGCTATATTTTTTAATGAAACGATTAATCGATTACCAAAATAGTTAATAGTCAATTATTTGGATAATCGATTAATAATCGATTCATCGTTGCAGCTTTAGGTACTGAAGCACTGCCGGTATTTTTTTAAATTGTCATTTATGCAGTGGTACCTTGGCATACGAGTGTTCCAATTTTATTTTTTTAGATGGGCTTATTTCCTGCTCGGAAATGCTAAAGTGCTAAAGTCTGGGTACGACCTGTTAGTTAACGGCAGACATAGCCAAGGACAGCTATTTGGGGGCTAATGTCCATGTAACCATGGCTGAGGCAATCCTAGCATTAACTGGTTTTAACACATCAGTGAGACATACGTATTGTGTAAAACTATGACAGGAACAACATCAAATTTGAGGCGGAAAATTAATACGCAGCCAACTTTCAACAGTACGAACCCGGACTTAGTTTTTCGGAGAGGTTGTGTACCAAACAAATTTGGACATTAGCACTCAATGAGGTCAAGGTGCATTCCAGGACCATTATACAAAGTGGGACAAAAACGCTGCTTGCATTAAACATGCAAAAAGATGGGATTTCTCAATGTTATTTGTTATTTTTTTGATAGATAGCTAACTGGAGGAAACATGTCTGCTGTTGTTTGTGTATGCCGTCATGTGTGTCCTTGCGAGGCTATCAGCATCATTGCATGTCATGGTGTGTTTGCATGTCATCGCCTTTTGTCCTTGGCTTCCTGAAATGATGTCCTTTTCAAACCTCAGGTTGCGGTATGGGCTGGGTTCACTTTCACAATAAAACCTCCCACATCTGTCGCTGGCTTATACCACCCGGCCCGATGCCTCACGCGCATTTCTGATACACTTTTTCTTTGGGTAGTTCCACCCATGTTGTCCTCATCTGGGTCTTTCTGCGTGCAGTTCTCATGTGTTGATGTGTTTACTGTGCACCGCGTCCAGCTGTCATTCTCGATTCTCAGAGGAAGTGTGATACAGCGAGGCGTTTCCCATGGTTAGTAAATGATAAATGTTATGGAGCAGCTGCTTATCGGTTGTTTTCCCCAGCAAGGCAGAACGCGCCGCTGTAGCTGAGGTCGCGTTCACACGTGGAGTTTAGTACTCTGGTCCCAACCAAAGTGTGAAAAACAAAACAACATAAAACATACGTGCGGTGCACATTTTTTTAAATCATCTGACCAGTGTCCCAATGAAAACAAATACATGATAGGGCAGTCTATGTGAATATATTCCATACATACATGTCATTTCATATTGTGCTACTTTCACCAGCTGTGAGAACCACGCCTTTTACCAAACGAGAGGAGAATTTGTTGTAATTGAGACGCTGTCGTCATCTGATTTGCATAATTGCTCATGATGCATGCGCATTTGGAGACAAAAAAAATGGAGCAAAAACCACGGAAAGCCAAGCAAATATGTTTACAAACTTCTCTCGCTTTTGTTGATGTTTTTTTTTGCAGCCTGTGAATGCTTTTATAAGCGTATGTGTTCAAGAAGCAGAGTTACAATGACGTCTACAGTCATGGCCGAAGGTCTTTAGATGCACACAATGTTCATTTAAAAGTCCCCGTTCTCCAGAATCCCCCACCGACATTTCCACTGCATTTCAGCCCCCGTGTTAGGAATTCTCTGGTTAACATAGATGAAGGTGTTGACAAGGACAAAGGGGTCACTGTGTGTAACATCTTTGTTTTTTCTCTGTTAACCGCGGTTACCTGCAAGGAAACACTTGCAGCCATCATTGCTTATCAACCTTTTATCAGATCATCAGTAACTTCAAGGAGAGAGTTCCAGTTGTTGTGAAGAAGGCTTCAGGATGCCCAAAAACGTCCGGCAAGCATCTAGACTGTCTCTGAAAGCTGATTAAGTTGCAGCACTCGCTAATTGTAGTGGACAGGCTTGAGTGCATCAATGACCCGGTGTCCAAAAGGTTGCAAAGGAGGCACTGGTATTCTGCAAAAGATATAAGGACCCGGATAAACTAGTTTTCTCTGATTGTTTGGGGCATCCGGAAAAAAGCCTGTCCAGAGAAGAAAAGGTGAGCGCTACCATGAGTCCTGTGTCATGCCAACAGTCAAGCATCCCGAAATCCCTTGTGTGTGAGGTTGCTTCTCAGCCGAGGGAGTGGGCTCACTCACAATGTCGTCTAAGAACGCAGCCGCGAAAAAAGAATGGTACCAAAACAACCTCTGAAAGCAGAAACATCTGAAAATAAGATCACTGAACTTTGTGAAAACCAACTCTAGTTACATTGTCAAAACGTTTGGCCACAACGGTATACAGAGTTGTAACAACAAGCTGCATTGCCAGACAGTCCCGTTATAATGTGTTCATGAGCGAGGATGTGGCAGCAGAAATAGATGCATGTACGGGAAGCGCTGTTGTCTTTTTTGTTCGACCCTTTTTGTTTACTCGTTTCACGTCTTCATCCATCAACCAAGAAGTCGACAGCTAGCATATGGAAAGACAAACAAAAACAAATATGCCGATTTTTCATCACTTTTGTCGGGATGGTGTTTTTGGAGTCATAGGCAGCATTCCTCCTCCTCCAAACACGGCGAGTTGAGTTGATGCCAAACATCTCAATTTTGGTCTCATCTGACCACAACACTTTCACCCAGTCTTCCTCTGAATCAGTCAGATATTAAGTGGCAAAATTAAAACGGGCCTGTAGATGGACTTTCTTGAGCAGGGGGACCTTGCGGGCACAGCAGGATTTCAGTCCTTCACGGCGTAGTGTGTTACCAACTGTTTTTGTGGTGACTATGGTCCCAGCTGCTCCCGAGCTCCTCCCGAGTGGTTCTGGGCTGATTCCTCACCGTTCTCATCATCATTGAAACTCCACGAGGTGAGATCTTGCATGGAGCTCCAGACCGAGCGAGATTGGCAGTTAATTTATGTGTTTCTTCCATTTGCGAATAATTGCACCAACTGTTGTCACCTTCTCTCCCAGCTGCTTGGCGATGGTCTTGTAGCCCATTCCAGCCTTGTGTAGGTCCACAATCTTGTCCCTGACACCCTTGGAAAGCTCTTTGGTCTTGGCCATGGTGCAGAGTTTGGCATCTGGATTGATTGATTGCTTCTGTGGACATGTCTCTTTTATACAGGTAACGAGCTGAGAGGGCTGCCAATGTCAGCTCCTTACCTGTATAAGATCCACCTGGGAGCTGGAGATCTTGCTGATGGTTAGGGGATAAAATACTTATTTCCTTCATGGAAATGCAAATTAATTTATAAGTCTTTTTTTAAACGCATTTTTTTTGGATTTTTTTTGTCATTCTTGTCTGTCAGTGTTCCAATAAAGCTACCATTGAAATTATAGACTGATCATTTATTTGTTAGTGGGTAATCTTACAAAGTCAGCTGTGGTTCAAATAGTTTTTTCCCTCGCTGTATATCGGTTTTCATTATAGAGAAGAAAAAACAATACCACTATTGGGCAATAGTGTATCATTCCGAATTGTAACCTAAATCAAGCCTCTTTCTTTCTTCTCTTCCTTTTCTTCTTCGTCAATCGCTGCTCCTTGTACACATTCGACACGCGATTAAATAGAACCCCAGCTGAAGCAGCCCTGCCGCCCTTAGTTGTGTGCCCGGCGAGGCTGACCCCAGCATAAACAAGTCAAATGTTTTCCCTCACAACAGGCGTTTTATGGCCACACTAAAATGACTTGCAGCCTCCCTTATCTTGCCACAGTTGTTGGGGGTGGGGGGGTTAACATGGCTCAGCGAGAACCTAAAAAAATGTAGGCGTGAATGTGTTCACACTTGTTTGCACGTGTGGGCATGTGCACGAGCGCGGCCGATGCAACGGCTTTTGTAATGATTTACCATCACGCCGGACAGCTAACACAACGCGCTGTATCTTCGGCTCGGGTTGACCGTGTGTCGCATTTACCGCTGAACAACGCCGACGATTGCTTTGCCGCGTGTCTTTTTGCGAGACGGATCCGCTCTCCTACTTGTGGATTTGAAGGGAGAAGTTGCTCGGCCTGACGACAGAATCCCCCAGCGAGCTCCTGTGATGCATTACTCTAAAAATAAGCAAGAGATGAGAGGACTAAAAAAGCAAACAGGATGGGTCAATAGTATCCATGGGCGAGTGTGAGAGTCTGTGCAGTGTCAGGCTGCATCGCCCCCCACCCCCTCTCCCCAATGTGGGAACTCAAGACTAGACAGGTCTGTATGGACAATATCATGTCCTGCTCAGCAGACTTTATTTCAGGATTGTTTTGAATCCCAAAGTCGTCATTACGGCCCGCTACTACCATGACAACAAGAGGTTTGTTGCCGGTGACATCACTTTTTAGCTTTCAAAAAATAACCATACCATTACAAGTACATTTTATGGCCAAAATGGTATACGGACACAAGAGTGTGTCTAAAAAATTTTGTTGCCCATTTATCTACTCCCGGGGTAGGGAAGCTGTGGCTCGGGAGCCAGATGTGGCTCTTTTGATGAGCACATATGGCTCTCCACCAAAACATGTATTTATTTTAATTGAGTTTTTTCTTAAAATATAGGTAACATATCTTGCTTACAAGAGGGCTGTTCAAAGTGCGGTCCTAAAAATACAAAAAACTTCAAAAATCTGCAGTAATTTTACAAAAATAAACTAAAAAATAGTAGGAGAAATAAAAGTTGTCAATTTTGGTTGCGGAAAAGGTACAGGTATTGCAGGAATAAAGTCAAAAAGGAAAAAAAAACTTTTCTTTTTTAAATTAAGAATTACGAAAACAGCCTAAAAAAAAAAAAACGTGATATTTGTGAGTAGAAAATAAAAAATATTAAGAGAAAAAAGTCACAATTTTACAAGAATAACAGTGTTAAAAATAACATTCCAAATATAAAACCTTCTCAGCTGTTTAATCCATCCAATTCAGAGACTAATTATCTTCTAAAATTGTTGGTCTTGCTTAAAAATGCAGCCTTTTAGTTTTAATCATTGTTAAAAAAAATAGGATATGGCTCTCCGAGAAATGCATTTAAAAATATGTGACTTTTTAGCCCAAAAGGTTCCCGACCACTGCCATTTGCGGCCAGTGGCGTGTTTATTATTGGCCCGCGGCTTGTTGTAAAAATGAAATCAAACACTAAAAAACAGCAACAATTGTAAAAAATACAGCAAAAAGGCACAATGTAAAGAAAAAGGCTGATGTGTTGGTATTAATAAGTAACAGCACAAAGCTTTGGCATAAAATATATATTTATAAATATATAAATAGGGTTTTTTAGGCTTTTTATAAAATAAAAAAATACACACCAAAATATCAAAGCAGGCCCCTGCATCCTTTGATTTTTCTTTTTGTGGAAAAAGTTTGGACGCCCCTGTTTTAAATGAGGAAAATGCTGTGAAATAATTATAAATGACGAACAGATGGAAGTTACTGTTGATGTCGACGCCCCAAACATCCTGGCTAGATCTCAAATTGCCGGCACTGGCAACTTTTTTTTGGCCCCATGGCGAGTTACTGATTGATTAGGATTGGTTACTTTCTCTGCACAGCAATCCCTTGGAGACTTTGCAAATTTCGTCGCTTCACTCCATCACAATAAAAAATATATTAATTACAAATCATGCTGTTTTGTGGTTGAATATTACTGGTAAAAAAAAGCAAAGTTTATGTATTGTGTTTGCCTAAATTAAGCATTTTCCAGCACAAGCATTGAAAAGACTCAGTCAAAGATGATATGTAGTATTCTACACTGGTCAGTAGGTGTCAGTAATGTCACCTTAATGTTCAGTCAGACACCAAAGGCTGTTGTTTTAAGTTTGTATTATCTCACAACAGGCATAATAATATTTATTCTTATTGTGTCTACTATATTGTGAAACACACAAGCACAAGTTTTCTGTCGCCGATGGCTTATTTTTCTACAGTATTGATTAATAGGGGGTGTTGTTTCATGTGAAGAGGGCTGTAATAATGTTAACAACGTATTTTGAAGGTTGTAAACAGGTCTTCCATGCTCCAACTATGAAAATATTGCGTTCATAAAGTAATAACTTTTTAACAGCTTTGAACCATTCAAAGGCAAATAAAGATATAAAATACAGAATTTGACAGAACATTCTTGGTGAAACCAGGGTGTGCAGAATCCCTGCACGGTGTAAATGCTGAGACTAAAATGTGGCAAGCGAAGCTTAACGCGCCCACACAAACGTCAGGGAAATAATTCTTTGTCTAGACAGTCAGAAGTGAACTAATTAACTAATAAGTTCTCCTTCCCCCACACCTACACTGGCGCCCTCCGCAAGCCGTCCAAATACATGCAGTCACCATCTCAACATGACCGCTGTCTGCGGATAATCCCCTGGGTGACGGCTGTTGTGTCACCCGTCCACCGTGGCGCGCGGCTCGCATTGAAATAATGGTCCGTTTTTATGGATTTGGACGATAAACCGATGGAAAAAAAATATTTTTGGGAGTATCTCGGCGAAAGACTCACGGCGCCGCTCATTGATACTCTCTGCGAAGACTAGAAATGGCAAATTTAATAAGAACGCGCAAACAGAAGCGGGTCAGCTCAGTCGCAGCCTGATCTGCTTCATTTTCAGGTCGTCCTTAGCCTCTCCCGGTACGATATGTAGCACAGCCCTGATCCTCCCAAAGAGAAGATTAACAAACCCCTGACAGAGACATAATCATGTGGAAAACATGGACTGGTACCATTTCATCATGGTGGAAAAAGCACTCCCTGGAATCTTTGCTTCCGATGTTTGGGGTACACCGCATGCAAAATGGGAAATGTAAACGTTCAGAAATAGATTTTTCAGTGAAGGTACAAGTAAAAAAATAAAAACTTTTCACAAAGCGAGCGGTTCATGAGCCGGACCATCCCAGTATCATTGGTGGCATTGTTCCCTGTGTGTGTTGTCATGAGATAGCATTCCAGCCATTTGACTTCTTAGCGTTGGTTAATTTAATGACTTATTTGTGCTCCACAGGCCCTTAACGCTGCGCTTTTGCTGCTCCGACTTTCACATTCATTGCCTAAAAGCAGCTGGACACACAATCATAACAAGGCAGGCCTGGTTCTGGTGTATTTCTAAACATCCACTTCTAATTTAGGAGCTGAAGCACTTTAGGGGAACATGTGTGGCCTTGGGGTCATTGCACCGTGCGGCCAATGTCAAGTCAAGTCTTTGACTGCACAGGAGGATCCATCTTCAGACCACCCCTGTCAAAAAGCCCAAATCTCCCTCATCGTGCCGGTTGATGTGCTGGAATTTTCCAGAACGAGGATCATCCATCCGTGCGTCCGTCCATCCGTCTTGCTGTCCGTGCTTGTGATTATCCTGTCACACTCTGTTGACGCCGCTCCGTGACGCAACCCGTCATTCAAATTATATTTAGAGAAAAGTACAGGCGCAGGAATCGGTAATCCAAGAAGTGACATCTGGCCTTCCGAGCTTATGTGATTAGCAGAGAGCCTCGCCCCTAATGGCCTCACGGACGTTCTTCATTACCATGCCAGACAATCCTTACCTACAGAACATGCGGTGCTAGGTGTATGGAAGACTATACGGATCGTCGTGCGGAGAACATTCCCCTAACGTGGTTTAATAAGTAATGTGGGATGCATGGAGGTGCTGCATGAGCTGCAACACTTGTCAGGCTTACTGTGAGCCCTCTAATGTTCACTGCAGCTCCAATCCTGCGGCATTAGGACTAAGACCAGATGACTGGAGAGATAGCTGCAAAGCCAGAGGGGAGACCAAAAATGGAGGAGGTTGTTCAAATACACAATTAAGCATTGAATAACGCGCCTTTTTACGGAAGTAATCATAATCACAACTCATGACAAAGTGACCAGACATTACTGCTTTCTGTCCCGCTTAGTGCAGTTCATAAATATGCATGCTCACTCATGCGGCTGATGAGAACATACTTTAGCTTTTTGGCTTTTGGATGAAGCAAAAGAGATTTCCTGCAGGGAAAATCAATGTGATGTAATATGTTGATGTTTCATATTGTGCATTTGCAGAGGACAGAACTCCAATGCACATGCACTCATGCAGGAATGCATTTAAGTGTGAGAGGGCTGCAGCACAGAAGCATGGCCCAAGCACTTAGGCGTTTTGGCCCTTGGCAACCAGAACCAATTTCTTTTGCTCCAAAGTGTCTTTAGCCAGCCTCCAGTTGCAGACATTTTACACACGCTTTGAACCATATGTCTTCTAAAAAAAAGAACTACAATTCCCATGATGCTTAGTGTGCAGATTCAAAAAGTAGTTAATTGGAGTACAACTGCCCCTGGCCATTATGCGGACATAGCTCCTTCACTATGTCCTTTTCCCCCCACTCGCGTTTACAATACTATTTACAATAAATAAATGTGTCTCTTATGTCCTTGCAGCCTGCGCATCGGAGTTGCGCAATGTGGTGTAAGCAAACGACTAAGTGAGGATAGATGATAGACTGATGTTGATCCTTTTTTTGAATCGACCCTTATTTTGTTTGAGAACAACAAGGAACTTTCCCAATGCTAGTGCGCAAATTATGTGTTATTGTTTATCATGTCTACGGTATTAGGTAATATGACCGTAAATGTGACTATAGGGGTGTTAATCCATGTCAACAGGACTCTAATAATAGTAAAAAATTTATTTAAGAAAGTCATAAACACATTTATATGCCCAAACTATGACAGTATTGAATTTATTAATATCAAACCCTACTTTACTTTTTTAGTATTATTGGGTCTAACTACAACAAACGAGGGGAGACTGTAAGGAAGGGAATGATAATGTCACCCTTTGGAGTCTTATGCAGTGATTGTGTTTTGATCTGACAAATCTTAAGTAGCTTTGATCAAGTGCAGAATCAGAAAACAGCTTCTGCTCGGACCGATGAGGGGAAAAAAATCGCCTCTCGTCTCACTCATCGGAGCTAGGGAGTGACGAGTGTAGGTAGGATTGCAAGGTTTATATCGTACCTTTGTGTATTACAACAGGGGTACCTGGATTCCTGGGACCACCAGCGAATGGCAAAAAGTCTTGAGTAAGTGATAATAATGATCTTTCCCTACATTATCATTAGCGGGGAGGAATATTATTCGACTATTGTGATGATAAGAGACATATTCAATTGATATCACCAGATTAGACTATTCTTGCCCTACAAAGGGTTAAAATCATGCAGCTCATCGGCAGTGAAACGTGATTATGTGTGTGAGAATCGCCAGGTGGGCGCTCCCACATTGTTTACAGTTTGCTCGTACGGCTTACCCAAAAGTGCACAGTAGATCTACAAGCTGCATATACTGTAATCTTCCCCGTGCAGAGACAATCATTTGAATGCCACAAACGAGCCTGTTTGTTAAAAGAAGGAGATAAGGAACGCCACTATTTTTGGGCAGTTGGTTGCTCGGAAGGGCTTCTGCTTACTTCGAGGCGTGTTGTTCCCGAGAGTTAAGTGCACAGTCGTGCAGTTTTGCTTTTGTTTTGTTGTCGCCAGGATGTGTAGCTGAGATAGAGTTTGTTTCCCTTCTTCTTCGCTCTTATAGCTTTCCGAACAAAAATATTTTCCCCCAAAGTGTCACAATAAATGCAGCGGCTGGGGTGGGCAGTGAAAAAGGACATTGCAGGCGTTCCTCGGGTCTGTTTTGTTGCCCTGTTTTTATGTATGTTTGTGTCTTTCAGTATATGAAGGTGTCCTGTGAAATGCTGATTTTGGTTTGTTACATTTTTGCAGAAGCGTTCGGGATAAAGGTACTGAGCAGAACACTTTTCATCGGCTTGGTTTCTGTAAAGACGTATACACACCTTATCCAAACTATGAGACAAGTTGATGAGTTTACATTTTCCACAGTTAATATTTTGACTTTTAAAGGCTGTGGTCTTAAACTTTCGATTGATCAACAGCCTATTTGACTTTAATGCTTGTTTGCAATAAATTGCGTATCAAAATGAATGTACCCTCTAAGCTGCGCGCATGCTCTTCTGTTCTCAGTGCATACCAAATCCATGCAGCGCACAAAATGCAGTCCAACCTGAACCGTACATGAAAAAAACTCATACCAGTTTATTATTCACCGTATTGGAATTATACAAGTGGGAGACCCTTTACCATTTACCGAGATTAAGGTGGTACATTGTACGAGATCTTGTATGAGGTTGACACTAAAAGAAAGCTTCATTGTGGAAATTCTCTTGGCCGTCTTACCAGTCTTATACAAAATATGACAGAATGGAAGTTCTCAGTTTGTAGGTTTCTAGGTGCGGTCCAAGGAATGAATGCTCTGGTTGTTTTTGTGTATGCTCCTACACTTAGAAGATGTGTTTGTCTCAATCCCGTTTCTTCATGTTGCATCTTGAAGCTCTTACATAGAACGTAGCCGCACGGTGGTCGAGTGGTTAGTGGCCACACAGTCAAGAGCTCTGGAAGATCTGGGTTTGAATCTCCATTGGGGATCTGGGTAGGAAGTTTGCATGCTCTCCCCGTGCGTGCGTGGATTTTCTCCGGGTGTTCCGGTTTCCTCAGCACATTCTAAAAACATGCATGTTAGGTTAATTGGCAACTCTAAATTGTCCATCAGGGTGCGAATGTGAGTGTGAATGTTTGTATGTCTTTGTTTGTCTATATGTGCCCTGCGATTGACTGGGGACCAGTCCAGGGTGTACCCCGCCTCTCGCCCAAAGTCAGCTGGGATAGGCTCCAGCATAGCCGCGACCCTAAGGAGGATAAGCGGTATAGAAAATGAATGAATGAATGCATGTTAGGTTAATTGGCGACTCTAAATTGCCCAAAAGTATAATCGTATATGAGTGTGAATGGTTTATTTATGTATATGTGCCCTGCGATTGGCTGGCGACCAGTCCAGGGTGCACCCCGCTTCTTGCCCAAAGTCCAAAAACCGGGATAGGCTCCAGCATACCCCCTAATAAGGATAAGCAGCATAGAGAATGGATGGATACCTCCGTAAGATCTAACAGTGCAAATCGTAAATACTTGGCATTTTTGAACTGGTCTTCAGGGGTGTACATGAACAAAATATTGTAAAATAGTAAATGCATGAGGCCGCACGGTGGCTAAATGGTTAGCACATTGGCCACACAGTCAGGAGATCTGGAAGACCTGGGTTCAAATCTCCGTTGGGCATCTCTGTGTGGAGTTTGCATGTTCTCCCCGTGCGTGTGTGGGTTTTCTCCGGGTACTCCGGTTTCCTCCCACATTCCAAAAACATGCATGTTAGGTTAATTGGCGACCCTAAGTTGTCCATCGGTATGAACGTGAGTGTGAATGGTTGTTTGTCTATATGTGCCCTGCGATTGACTGGCGACCAGTCCAGGGTGTACCCCGCCTCTCGCCAGCTGGGATAGGCTCCAGCATCCCCGTGACCCTAATGAGGATAAGCGGTACAGAAAATGAATGAATGAATGAATGAAAGTAAATGCATGCATGTTATTATTTGATAGACAATTCAGTGTCTAATTAATTCTCATGCATATGCACTCGCTGTTTTAATGACCTACACTGACCCAAGCTGTCTTTGTTTAGAACTTCTAGCTACAACTCGTGTTTCATGGACTCCTCCCCTCTTGTGCCCTCTTGTCCCAGGTATGGCCTCGCAAGTGCAAGTGTTCTCCCCTCACACTTATCAGTCAAGTGCCTTCTTTAGCGTGAAGAAACTGAAGGTGGAGCAGAGTTGCAACTGGGATATGACAGGGTACGGCACGCACAGCAAAGTCTACAGCCACAACAGCAGCAAGAACGTGTCGGCCCTGAGCGGCCCCCTCGGCGTTAACAGCTCCCTGCAGGTGGCCAGCTCCACCCTGCCCTACGAGCAGGCGCTCATCTTCCCAGCCAGCGCGGGCCACATTGTGGTTGCCTCAGCCAGCAGCACTTCAGGGGCCATCGGCTCTTTGCTGGGCAGCGGGGGTGGAGGCAGCAACGGCAGCGGAGGGGGCGGCGGGGGAAGCGGGGTTCACAATCTGACCCGCCGCAGCACGGTCAGTCTCCTGGACACCTACCAGCGATGTGGGCTTAAACGCAAGAGCGAGGAGCTCGACAACAACAGTAGCGTGCAGATAATCGAGGAGCACGGTCCACTGATGATCCAGAACGGAGCAGCCAGTGGCGCCACAGTGGCTACCGTGGCCACCGCCGCCTCCACGGCGACGTCGAAGAACAGCGGCTCCAACAACGAGGGGGACTACCAACTGGTGCAGCACGAGGTGCTCTGCTCCATGACCAACACCTATGAAGTGCTGGAATTCTTGGGACGGGGGACTTTTGGACAGGTGGTTAAGTGCTGGAAGAGGGGCACCAACGAGATCGTGGCGATCAAGATCCTAAAAAACCACCCGTCGTACGCGCGGCAGGGTCAGATCGAGGTCAGCATCCTGGCGCGTCTCAGCACGGAGAGCGCAGACGATTACAACTTTGTGAGGGCCTACGAGTGCTTCCAGCACAAGAACCACACGTGCCTGGTGTTTGAGATGCTGGAGCAGAACCTGTACGACTTCCTGAAGCAGAACAAGTTCAGCCCGCTGCCGCTTAAATACATCCGACCCGTGCTACAGCAGGTGGCTACAGCGCTGATGAAGCTGAAGAGTCTGGGTTTGATCCACGCCGACCTCAAACCGGAGAACATCATGCTTGTGGATCCGTCTCGGCAGCCCTACAGGGTGAAGGTCATTGACTTTGGCTCAGCCAGCCATGTGTCCAAAGCTGTCTGCTCCACGTATTTACAGTCCAGATACTACAGGTAAGTCCCTCAGCTTCTTAAGTACTGTAAATGTAAATGAGTTCCGTTCAGGACATCCAGAAAGATTCTTTGAACTTGTTTTGCAAGCAACTTCCGAAACACTAGCAAACACTAATCATGGACCATCAGCCCCCTCATCACCATGGATGGCTGCCATTTCCCTTGGGATAGAAACAGAGGGTCAGCCTGAGTTCTCATGTAGAATGTGTCTGTAATCCACACCAGAGAACCTTGCATTAGAACCAGATGACTCCCTGGGAAGAACTTTCTTTCTTCTCTCTTTTCAACCCAGGAGTGTTTGAGCTAAGGCAGTGTGTTGATGTTGACACAAAGAGACACTTGAGCTCTGCTCGCAGGCTGTGGCCCGATGTTGGGGTTGCGGCAGAGGAGAGAGAGAACAGGTGTGTCTGAGCGACGGTACTCAGCGTGTACTGTATGGGCACGCCTGCCCGAAACACAGAACCGCAAGTACATGCCAAATGGAGGCTCGCGACCGTGCCGGCAGGTGGATTATTTACTTTCATTCTTGTTGAAATATACGCATCACCGACAGCACACAAACATGGGTATTTGGTTAAATCGTACTTTTGTCAAATGTCGCCGTTGTTGTTATAATGCCTTTTCCAGAAATGACTTTTTTCCCGTTTTTGAATGGCTTACAGCAGGGGTGTCCAAAATTTGTACTTTTTCCTGAAACATGAAAGGCAGCAAGGGCCACTTTAATATTTCATAAAAAATTGATGTTTTAAAAATAAATTAAAAAAAAAACCCATAAAAAAGTGTACTATTAGCATGAACTTTGGTATTTGCTTTTTTATTTTTTATTTTTTGCTGTTGTTTTTTTTTCTTCTTTTCTATTCCTAAATAATCTTTGTACATTTGCTCTTTTAAATATAACTACTTCATTCCCATAATATTCTAACCTTTTCTCCAACCTAATTTCCATAAATTCCCACTTTATTTTGTTTTGTCTGTTTGTCATTTCACAACAAAATAACATATTTTTTCTTTAATATTTTAACCCTTAGCTAGTAAAAGGACATTATTTTTGCTCCTAAATACTGGAGGTTCATTCTCCAGTATTTCTCCAGTAAATTGCAACTGTTTTTCCTCGTCAGAATACGAATTTCCTCTTAATATCCTAATATCGTGACTTTATTCTTGCAAAATTACAGCAGTTTTGTCCATTTCCAATATATTTTTTATTTTTTTTAACAATTTCTACTTTGTTCATGTAAATTTTTTCCCCACGTATTTATTTATGATTTTTGTCTCTCATTATATTGTGGCATTACAAATATTGCATTTTTTCATTAGTATTGCAATATTGCAACTAAATGCTACTAAAATAATGTTCCTTAGCTTACAATTTTTGTTTAATGACCTTATTCTTGTCAACCGACTTCAGATTTTTCATTTTTAGACTTTTGTTTGTTTTTATTAGTTTTCTTGCTAAATTATATAATGAAATATTTTTAGAATGTGCTGCGGGCCAATAGAAACACAGCCGTGGGCCACAAATGGCCCCTGGCTTAAGTGGACGGAGGGATAGATAGATACAAATAAAATAAATAAATAAAAATTTAAAAAATACATTATAATAAAATAAATAACACATAATGGTTCACTTCCAATTTGTAGTGCAATAATACATATTAAAAAACAATATTAATAAATAATAATAGGCAATACTTAATCATAATACAAAATTAGGTAAAAAGTCCAGTCCGGTATGTGTTTTTATTGCTCTATTGTGCTGAAAAGCCACATGGCGTGGGGGAGGAACGACCTGCTCAGTCTTTCAGTTGAGCAGGACAGTGATAGTCATAGCTTACAGGTGATAACATCACCAGTTGTTTGGGCTTTGACTTTTTGGATTGTTATGAATATTTGGCTGGTATTATGAATGGCTTAATTATCGTCTTGATTATTTTAACGATTATTTTCTTGGTTTGCTCTGCAACATGGCAGAAAAGAGGCCAAAATGTGGATGGCTGTTTCCCAAACTCAAAGCTCTTTGAATGTCCTGTTCTGCCTAAAACACAAAGAGAATGGGTCTGCTTGCGTGGATGGCCGAGGAAATGTAGAAATTTACATTTGAGAGGCGGAATTGCACATGCATTGCCTATTCATATATCATAACATAATTGAGCTTTTGATGACCAAACAATTACATTTCCACACCAGATGAGCGTAGTTTAACGTGTGCAATGGCAAACATTACATAGGGAAATGGCTTTTCATGAGTAACACACTCATATTTGCGACTTTACATTGACACACAAAGGCGCCGTTATGGGCTTGCAGGAAGCTGCTGCCGCTTTGCTCTGTAAAACTAACACTGCTAGGGCGCCTGCACATTGAATGCTTCCATATTAAACTTGCCTGAGCTACATAATTACTGACATAAATGCAATTTAACAGGGACAATTAGCCCAAAATGCAGCATTTTGACATCTGCTACATTTTAGTATACAAATTGTGTTTTCTATTTAATACATTTGGCTGACAAACGTGAAAGTCTATCAGGGGCCACATTGGGTTGAAGGATTGGCCGTCTGTATGTAGGTGCAGTCAAACACGATGACATACTTGCTCACGGTGCAACGAAACAAAAACACATCCGCAGTAAGTTGACGCATCACAGAGCTCCGCTACTGCTACGTGGGTGATAAACAACAACTAATTAAAACGGGTCTGTTCAAATGCCCGCAGAGCATGCTGGGTAGTCCAGCTGCAACAACAATATGAACTACAAGACATAAAGCATTGGATATTGAGTGTTTGTTAGCTCTTCCTTGTTTGCTTCTCTGACAACCTCCTTAACATATTTTGCAATCAAGAAAAAAAAAGCGACAAAAGTAGCAAAATATTAGGAGAAAGAGTTTCACAAGCTACCCAGCATGCTCTGCGGCAGGACTATATGGGTGTTTTTTTGGCATGGGTAGATATTTGTATGCCCACATGGCGCAGTAGATAGATAGATAGTTACTTTACTAATCTCCAAGAGAAAACGGTAGGTTCCATGTGTGGTGGCGTGTTTGGATGGCTTTCTTACACAAGCTGCAGGCTGCATCTGACTACTTTGGCCACTCAAGCGTCAAGTCATGTTGCCGGCTACAGTTTTGATGTTAAAGGTTCAAAAAAGAAATTTGGTCATGCCCAGTGGGCCGGATTAAGACACTTGGCGGGCCTGATGCAGCCCAGGGGCTGCAGTTTGCCCTCCCCTGGTCTACACGTAAGCTTCTGATTGGCAGTCTACTTTGACGTGGACACCAGAGAGGGGCAAATGTTGCGTTTTTGGCCTGACCCGTGTGCAGTAACCATGAGGCTACGTCGCTCATCTTGATGCAAACTTTTTATCTTGTTGCTCTTGAGCGCCGTGGCGGATGGATGAGCAGAGCAAGAACTTTATCCTTTCATTTCCTCTTTATGAAGCAGCCAAAGGGGGGGACGGATTAAGGAGGCCCCGATGCGATTGTGCATGTTTTTTTTTTTTTATGTTTTGAAAGATCTTTGATTGATCGTGTCGACCAAGTCCAGTCTAAGCTCCGGTCAGTCAGCGTATGATGTTCGGGAACACAACCTTGGCCGCGGGGGCATCTCACAAGGCGTTCAAAAGCTCCGACGAGAGCAGTAAACTGTCTTTGATGGTTTCAGACGAGAAGATGGATGGTTTTTCGGCACGCCGCGTGGCTCTTTTACAGGTTACCGACTGCACGCGGCCTTCATTTGGCAGCTCGGAGCGGCTTTGTGTTACTTTATTTCCCCCACATTAGCCAAAATATTCCGCTTTCATCTTTCTGAGCTTCGCTGAATTAAACGTTGGTCTTTGTGCGCCGATGTTTTATTTGGGGTTTTTGTCTCTCTCCTCTAAATGCTGTTTTGGATAGATGAGGTGAACTTACATAAGAGTGAGATAATGGTTCCGAGCGTATTTGCATTTTTCTCCACTTTGATTTGTCTCCCAGCGTCAGACCAAAGTCATGTTTTGTTCAAGCCCATCATAGATATCGCACCGACGCAACTGCTGTGACTTTTTCTCTCCATTCAGGCTTTTTTTTCCCCCTACCTGTCATTCACAGGTATTTGTACCCGGCGTGTTTATGTTCACATACACGTTGAAAGAGCCTTGCAAATGAGTTATGGATTTTCCACAGCGTTGACTCATGCAAATAAAAAAAATAAAAAAAATCAAACTTGCCATTTGCCATAGCAGCTCCCAGCGCGCTTACAGGTTTGGTTTTGTTTGCTTCAGTTCCTCTCGAATACATATATGGTCCTCAGCTGTCAACTATTACCAAAACGGAATGCTGCCTAAAATGATGGGTTCTGCTTGGGTCACCTCAATAAGGACACCGGTGTGCACTAATGAGATCCAGTAATGGAGATTTTTCAATAATGTACCCAATAGGAAGGTACTGGTATGACAAGAAAAGTCTGTGGAAAATGTATGTCCACAAGAATAAGACCATTAACATTTTTAACATGAACAATGAGAGATGAGCGATAAAAAAAATGATATTACTCTCCACATTTGTTGACAACAAATGAACCGCAAATGTTATTATAATATATACTGTAATAATAATAGTATATCATAATGCAGCGGAACCTCAAGATGCAAAATTAATTCATCCCGGAGAGGCTCTTATGTGTTGGAATATTTGTATTGTGAGACAAGATTTACATATAAATGGTGTAATTCGCTCCAGACCAGTCGTATGAAGTGTAAATAAGGGACCCCCCGAAAGAAATACCTTCATTGATGTCAACATAATCACTTGCATGTGCATGAATGTTAAAAAAACCATGAAAAACAATAAAATTAATGAAAAAAAACCAAATGTCATGAATAATAACACTTTATTATTATTATTACTATTATTATTATCACGAACGAGGTGAGCTTGATGGTAGGAGGAGACGGAGGGCAAAAATCCGACATAAGTTTACGTTCTGTAACTTCATTGAAATGAATACACAACATTACAAAACACTATGATTTTTTATTATTTTTATTTTTTTATCAATGGACAGGAGCTTTTCGAGGACACCATGATTGGCCATCAATAGGGATTTTGGAAAGAAGAAGAGATAACCGAGGCGGGATAACCAACTGGAGGGCAGCTTCTTCTTCTTTGGTTTTACGGCGGTTGCCATCCATTACTTTGGTGCATAACCGCCCCAGGGGAGGGCAGCTTGTATGGCGGTGCAGTACATTCAAAATTCTGGGCAGCATTTTCCATTTTCATTTTCGTATTTTTAATATTTTTTTGTCAAATGGGATTGAAATATCTTCGAAGCCTAATTTGTATTATGACTTTTTCGTAAGGTTTTCACAAGTCGAGGTGCCACTGCATATCGTATGAATGCAATATTTATTTTAATATGTCATCTTTCATTCTGTAAAGTTGCGGAATTGGTGTTTGTGACCTAGTTTTTCCACAGACAATTTGTACCGTCTGTCAAACGTTTGTAGCGTTTCCGGTAATGCTGGCTTGTAACTGTATTAAAGAGCCGCTTTCTACTGGTGCATCTATGCTGTTCATTTTATTTGCATTATCCCTTATTCATGAATTATCACTGATTTAAGGAGATGGGATTTCTGAGGAGAAACAGCCTATTTTTGGAGGAAAAACATATTGTTTCTTTTTTTATAATCATCCACAAAATTGCTGCATAGCGAATGTTCAAGGAGCCGCTGTATCTGCCTGGGTTAATGATCTTATCTTGGCACTGTACGTTCCGCTCCCCCTGCATGCTGCTTATGGCCGATGATGTAACGGGAAAAGCTCCCTCATCAAGCTCACACCTCGACAGGTAAAGGGATTATTGCTTTGTCTCAACTGCGTACGTCGGCCGTATCTCACCAGGCAAAGGAAAGTTGGTCTTGTGGTGGCACCTGATGAAGAAAGGAAGACGTAATACATCGTCAGTGGCTGGCGAAAATGGTTTCGATTTCAGATGTTTAGAGTCCCCGACATGATTTCCAGCGCGGATTTGATACCTTTTGCAGTGAACGGAACGTGGCGCTTTCGACGCAGTTATTCCGGATAATCCACGCAAACCTGATGTCAGCAGTTTGGCAGAGGGTTGGAAGCGTGTGGATCATGCAGAGTAACAGGAAAATGTCTGGGCGCTCATCCCCGTAAATAAACCTTCATCATGGAACAGCAGCATGCCTTTAAATGTTGGAAGTGTGACATTTCAATTGCGTGTTCTGGGAGCGACTTCATCTAATGACTCATAGAGCTAACTATACTGTAGCTGTACTTCCAAGTTATATAGATTGGCATTCATGCGTAATTGTCATCTGCTGCTTATCAACTGCATCCACCAGAGTCTGCTGGTTCATTTTGAGCAACATGTCCACTCTCATGCCTAACAATCCCACATAACCAGTATACTAGTCCAGTATGTCCACATGTAAGTGCATAACATCTATGGCCACGTTAGTCTTGGACTGTGATCCTAAGGTCATTCTAGCCAATTGAAAGCCCAAGATAAAGCAGAACATCCTCCCTGAATATAAAGTTATATGATACCAGATGCTTAGAATATGCACCGCATGGGTGTCAAACTCGCGGCAAGGAGGGCCCAGACCCTGCAGGTTTTCTTTCCAGCCAGTTACTAAAGCAGGTGATTTTAATGGTCAACGCCTCCTTCAATTTGAGGGAAGGAGCTCATCAACTGAGGCACCTGCTGGAGACACTGGTTGGGGAGAAAACCCGCAGTGTCTCAGCCCTCCATGGCACGTGTTTGACACATATGATATACTATACTGTATATGACATAACTAATATACAGTGGTGTGAAAAACTATTTGCCCCCTTCCTGACTTTTTATTCTTTTGCATGTTTGTCACACTTAAATGTTTCTGCTGATAAAAAATAGTTAACTATTATTCAAAGATAACATAAGTGAACACAAAATGCAGTTTTTAAATTAAGGTTTACGTTAAGGGAGGAAAAAAAACTCCAAATCTACATGGCCCTGCGTGATGTCCGGCCATGTGTTCGTCAACTCAAGCTAAAGCCATCTTGGGTGCTGCAGCAGGACAATGACCCAAAACACACCAGCAAATCCACCTCTGAATGACTGAAGAAAAACAAAATGAAGACTTTGGAGTGGCCTAGTCAAAGTCCTGACCTGAATCCCATTGAGATGCTGTGGCATGACCTTAAGAAGGCGGTTCATGCTAGAAAACCCTCAAATAAAGCTGAATTACAACAATTCTGCAAAGATAAGTGTGCCAAAATTCCTTGTAGTCTTGTAGTAAAAGACAAATAGTTTTTTACATCACTGTATATGGTAAAAGCATGTGGACAAACGACTAAAAGGATTATTACATATGTTTACATTTACTCCCTTGTGTGTGGTCTGGACTTAAATGCCTAAGACAGTAGCGTCCAAAGTGTGGCCCGAATGTTCCCGTGGCAGATAAAATTTATTGAATTAAAAAAGAAAATTAAATTTGAAAAATTAATGAAAAAATATATAATTCCAGCGTACCCGCGACCCTAATGAGGATAAGTGGTATAGAAAATGGCTGCATGGAGACAAAATAGAAAAAAATCCTTTTTCAGAGAATATAGTAAAGAAAATTAAGAGAAAAAAAAATTCTAATGGAGGAAAAAAGTCACAATTTGAAGAGAAAAAACATAGTATTAGGAGGACAAAATATATATACAGTATAAATATCATATTCTAAATATTAGGAGCAACAAACAAAACTAAATAAACGTTACGGATTGGGCAGGTAAGGATCCCAGACGCAGAGTCACGCAGTAGAGCAATAAGTCGTTTAATTCACACACAAACGAAGCAGGTAACAGCTCAACTGAGGGAGACGGTGCAAAACAGGGTATCAAAAAAGAAAAAAGGAACTAAGCCAAAAAGCACCGTGGAAAAACACGGAATACTAGAACAAGGAATTACTAGTAGCGTGAGGGAAGCGGGCTGCAAACTCCAGGACAACCTGCGTGGCCTACAAGCAAAGCAGTACAATCCCACATCATCCTCCTCCTGCAGCCAGGTGGCTAAATACTCTCAATGGCCAAGTGGCTACAGGTGTGCCTCGTGACGCCGCCCTTTCAGGAAGTCACCAGATCTAAAGAGGGGACGAAAAAAAAAAGGAAAGAGGGGT
The DNA here is from genome assembly GCA_024372805.1 of Oostethus manadensis. Taxonomy (NCBI): domain Eukaryota; kingdom Metazoa; phylum Chordata; class Actinopteri; order Syngnathiformes; family Syngnathidae; genus Oostethus; species Oostethus manadensis. The sequence goes on from QODF01000115.1 coordinate 1,218,973, forward strand.
AACCAAAGCAACAAAACCAGAACCTAACAATAAAGTTGGGATTCTTTTAAAAATTAGCTTGAGGAAAAAGTTATATTATAAAGTATTATTAAAACAAAGTAAAAAAAATGGTGGGAATAAACATAACATTATGAGAAGAACATTTATGAAGATTATAAATAAAATTTGAAAGATTTGGCAAATATATAAATATTTTTAAACTCATATACAGTATTTTTTAGTAGGGCTGTCAATATCGGATCGCGATTAATCACAATTTGTCCATAGTTAACTCATAACTAACCACATTTAATTGCAGTAAGGTTTTTATCTATAATGTGTAGGGATGTAAAACTCTTTGTGGTTCAATACGCAATACAAATATGAATTTGGAAATATGGGCTATTATTTTATTGCAAAATAATATACAGTTAGAAGTCCCGCCGTTTTTGAATGTGTAATGCTTGACGGTCCTCGAACGCACCTTCTACATTCTCTATAGACTACTATACTGTACTATACTTTTTATATGGGGATACATAAAGATATGAACTGATGACCTCATTGAGAGCTAATGTGCATATTTGTGGTACACAACCGCTCTGAAAATCAAACTCCAGGCTCGTACTTGGGTATGGTGGTTCTGTATTTATTCAGTGCTTTAAAGTTGACGTTGTTTCTGTCATACTTTTACGCAAAACATAATAAATAAGAGACATTCGATCTCCTATAATGTACGTACTAATTTTGACTAATGTAAAGTACTGCTATCCTGCCCGAGAAAGGTAGCGGATGCTACTGAGGACACCCTCAAGGCTTAAAAGTTGCAGCTTTAAAAAGTGCTGAAATATGTAACTGTTTCCTTTAGAGGCCACCATAAAAAGAAGCACGGAGGGACATTTTAATACACGAGGCCGCATGTTAGTCACTGCTCTGTGAAGCGTCGGTTAATGTGTGCGTATGTGTCGGAGATGTGCCAGTCTGGCGCAAGGATGCGGGCTGCTGCAAAGCGAAGACGAAGTACACAAGAAAAGATGCTGTTTTCTGTACAGATGCTGTGCGTGCGAGGATTGTCAGGAAAGCGAGGTGAGCGGAGACAGCGGGACGACGGAAGCGTGCGTGCGTGCGTGCGTGTGGGCGGCCGTTGTTTTGCATTCCTTTGCCGTACCTGGAAATGTGCTCTCTTTCCCCCAAAGCACGGGGCACGTTATTACTTATGCAGATGAGCTTTCATTAGGTTCGGCCTGACTGGATGGGTGCTGTGGCACGCTTTCTTCTTGACTTTGGGCTTTGACTTGCTTAACTTTATACTTGCAGGGCCGAGAGCCAGCGTGTCTGGTACTTTGAATAAATGCTGCCTCCTACCAAGAGCTTTTTCATATTGTGGCTATCCAATGAAAAAAAAAAATCCATCCATCCATTATCCACCACAAATCCTGTTCAGGGTTTAGAAGTTGGAGCCTATCCCAGGCGGCTTTGGGTGGAAGGCAGACTAGGCCCTGCAGTGGTTCCCTATCACAGGACTCATGTTGGGATATACAGTGGTGTGAAAAGTGTTTCCCCCTTCCTGGGTTCTTGTTTTTTTGCATGTTTGTCACGCTTAAATATTTCAGATCATCAGACAAATGAAACTGTTAGACCCCGATGACCTAACTGAACACAGAATGCAGGTTTTCCAAACCTTCAGGACCTTGTGTGAAAGTGTTTGCACCCTCCCTGTTACATAACAAACATAACTGAGAATAATTGAGATCTATCAGTCTGGAAACCATTATAAAGCTAGCTGTAAAGTGTTGGGGCTCCAGCAAACCACAGTGAGAGCCACAATCTACAAATGGAAAAAACATGGAACAGTGGTGAATCTTCCCCAGGAGCGGCTGGCCAACCAAAATTACCCCCAGGGGGCAGCGAAGACTCATCCAAGAGGTCACAAAAGACCCTACAACCACATCCAAACACCATAAAAAAGACACCGGGCAAAAACGGCCTGCATGGCAGAGTTCCAAGATGAAAACCTTGAACAAAAAGAACCTTAAGGCTCGTCTTAATGTTGCCAAAAAACATCTTGGTAATCCCCAAGACTCAAGCTCTCAATTTACCGGTCGATCTGTGTTATGACCCTCATCTGTGGTTGTGAACTTTGGGTAGTGACCGAAAGGACAAGCTCGTGGGTACAAGCGGCCGAAATGATTTTCCTTCGCAGGGTGGCTAGGCTCTCTCTTAGAGATAGGATGAGAAGCACTGTCATCCGGGAGAGACTCGGAGTACAACCGAGGAGCCAGATGAGGTGGTCGGGCATCTGGTTAGGATGCCCCCCCCCGGACGCCCCGCTGGGGAGGTGTTCAGGGAACGTCCAACCGGTAGGAGGCCTCGGAGAAGACCCAGAACACGTCGCAGAGACTATGTCTCTCAGCTGGCCTGGGAACGCCTAGGGATTGGCCAGGAGTAGCTGGACGAAGTAGCCAGGGAGAGGGTGCTGCGGAAGAAAATTGATTGATGGACGGATCCCCAAGACCTTTTGGAATATACTCTGTGGTCTGGCGAAACAAAAGTTGTGCCCCATTTCACTTGTACCTTTTGTAAGTGATGAGTAAAAGCCATTCCGATTACATCTGACATAAAAGTAACGCCGTATTTCAGAAAAAGTACATCATACCAACAGTAAAGTATGGTGGTGGGAGTGTGACGTCTGGGGCTGGTCTGGAAGCCAACTTGGGTTCTGCAGCAGGACAATGATCCAAAACACACCAGCAGGTCCACCCCTGAATGGTTGAAGAAAAATGAAATGAAGACTTTGGAATGGCCTGGACAAAGTCCTGACCTGAATCCTATTGAGATGCTGTGGCATGATCCTAAAAAGACGCTTCATGCTCAACAACCCTCAAATTTGGCTGAATTGCAACAATTCTGCAAAATGAGTGGCCCAAAATTCAGTGTTGTAAGAGACTCATTGCAAGTTATTTGATTGCAGCTGTAGCTGCCAAGGTTGGCACAACCAGTTCAACCAGTCCCCTAGCTGTTTCCTGTGGCCCCGCCCCCGCAGGCCACCGGATCGTCCCGGATCAGCAGTCCAAGATAATGCTTGCCTGATGTAATTCCAGTAACAACTTAGGATCATATACAAGCATTAACTTGCAGTCACTTTGCTGCGAGTTCTGAGGTTGGGTTTTTAGAAAGTGTACATTTGATGCTTTAGTATCACATATTTATACCAATTTTTACCAATTCAAGGTGAATAATCTGGGTTTTTCTGAAAAAAAAGCACGAGTGTTCCCACAAATAATAATTAAAATCACTAATTATAAGCAGTTCATGAATATGCAGTCACCGTCTTCTCGATCTGGTCTTCAATTTCCTCGGCCGGTATCCGGCATGCAACCTCAAGACCCCTAAAATGATAATTAAGGCTCCCTGTATCCACAACTGTGCTGTCTTTATGACACTCATAACACCTTAGTATGCGTGACAGAATCCTAATAACCGCTTTCATTTCTAATGTGCCTCTGGGCAGCTGTTGCACGGGTCTCCGCAGAGCAGCATGCAGGAGACATGTAGCAGCGACGCTGCTCAACAACCGGTAGTAAAGCGTATGCTGCACAACATACACACTTGCCAGCTCCTGGCAGCCGTTTCAGCCAAAGAATGAATCATTGTGTCCACCCGGATGCAGGCGGCGGACGGACTCGTGTGTGAGTTTCACCACATTGTTTCTCATTGTCTTTGCCCCCCGCCCGCCGGTTCAATTTCCATACATTTCCCAGGACGGCAGGATGACGGAAATTAAGGCGCCTTGATAAAAGCGAGCCGCCCACATGAGGCTGCAGTCGCCCTGCGCTGTATTGATCGGCTTACCTCGGCGGTTGAGGCGGGGGCACGCCGCTGTGACCTCGTTCAGCCCCGCAGGCGTCGGACGGCGTTCTGTGAATATAAAGCCGCCATCAAAATATCTCACCCTCAAACTGCCGCGGAACACACGTTTTCTTTTTTCACGTGGAATCAAGCGCGCGGGTCGGCTGTCGGCTTGCGTAAATCAATCACACGGGATCCCCTCGCCGCCACGCAGGATGCCCACCGTCCGTCTGAGGAGGAGGTTCCAGAAAAAAGGTGTAGCCCCCTACCACCCACCCACCACCCCCTTGATCCCTTTCTCTTCTTCCCCGGCCCCTCCATCCACTTGACGCATGCATATTTAAAGATCAGGACGGAAAATATGCAGGATGGGAAGACGATGCTCGCTTGGGAAACAGAGTGTACGTTTATGCCAGGGGTCGGGAACCTTTATGGCAAAGAGAGCCACGAAGGCAGCATATTTTAAAATGTATATCCGTGAGAGCCATTTTTTTTTATTTTTGACTATAATACGTCTCTGAATGTATTCATTTTTATTAACATTGTTAGACTTTGAATGCCATTTTGTTGTTCCCAATGAATTGGCCGCAAGTTAAGGCGGGTGAAAAGTAAAGTCATCTCAAATGATAAAATGGGAAAATAGAATCACATGACACCACGGCTGTCCGGGTGGGACTTTTCCAGGGGACTACTGGGATTTTGTGTGTGTCATTGTGGCACAAACATGACAACGCGCCTTTATTTTGGGAACATTTCTCTCTGCGTGAGCATTTTCACAAGTCCACAGAAACACAGTATATGAGGCATATGAGAAAAACAAATCCATATAAATAGTCCTTACTATGCCTCATATTACAAGAAATGGAATAAAAATGTTATGAAAATCTTTTTTGCCCCTTTAAAAGTTGTCATTTTACAAAATAAACCTCATTATTGTGACAAATTTGTAATATTACGAAAATAAAGTCAGGTAGGGGAATGAATGTCTCTTGTTTTTCAAGAAAAAAAGGTGTAATGATGCAATAATAACATACTAATGTAAAAAATAAATATGGTGAGAATAGATTTATAATATTACAAAAAAAGGATTTCAGTTTTTCAAGCAAATATCTGTACTTATTAGAAGAATAAGGTTGTAATTTTACAACATAACGTCATTATTATCACAACAAATTGGTAATATTACGAGGAAAAAACGTTTCTTTTTCAAGAAAAATGTTTCAATGATTCAATAATATAGTACTCATTTATATACAGTATTTTGTGGGAATACATTTGTGACAAAAATGGTTTGTTAAGAAAAAAATGTTTTATAAAAAGAATCAGTGTGTGATTTTACAAAATAATATGATGATGATAATCAATTTGTAATGTTGTGAAAAGACACGAAAAAATGTTTATTGTGTTTCAAGAAAAATGACACAAGAACAATGCGCTAATTAAAAAATAAACGCATTAAATTCGTAATATTACAAAATGAATTGTTCAAATTGTAATATAACAAGAATCCGGTTGTGATTTCATAAGAACGATAATACATTTGTAATGTTATGAAAAACAGGAGAAGAGTTCATTCTTTTCCAAAATAACATAATTGTTATGACAATAAGTTTGTAATATTAAATACAATTTCTAGAAAAAAAGTGACATCTTTTGTTCTCATACTGCATTCTTGTAAAATTGCAGCTGCTGTTCATTCATTCTCATTTTCTTCTTGTAATTCTTACTTTAGTACGGTCTTTCTCTAATACTGGGGCGGGCCCCCCGGCAGGCGCCCCCCCCAGTGGCACACTGTCAGGGCCACTTTCATTGTTAGCGTAAACCTGCCAATATGTCCAAATGTATCATACTCTGCATGCAATTGCACTCTTGAATGCACTTGTATGCTTTGCAGCTCGTCTTTTTGTTGCATTCTCCTGGTTTCAGGTTCAAGGAAAGAAGTGGACATTATCAGTCATCAGTAGTATTTCAAAGGGGGCGGGGGGGCATAAAAACATTTCACGTCTCCTAGTTTCACAAATTATTATATACTTATTTCCGTGAAATGACTGCTGTTTTTCACATTTTGGTTGTCGTTTTGGGACGCAGATAGCCCCCGGCCCGTACTTTGGAGACCCCTGGTCTAGCGTATGTGTCCATCCATCTACTGACGTAAATATACACATAAGCATGCACTTGTGACGTATGTCGTCTCCTTGGGTATGGGGGGGATGAGCCAGAGCAGAGCCAGAGCAGCCTAGTCCGCTTTTCTGGACTAGGACTGACCGGCTCTCAAGATTGTGTTGCAGCAGAGCCATTCATAAAAGTGCTCGGAAGCAAATCCTGTCTGGCGGTGTCCTGATAAATAATTTAAAATGACTAATAGCTCCTGGTGACGGAGAACGTATAGCCGCGGCGTATCACATTGCGTCGGTTTTGTCTTGCGGCATAATTTGTTTGGGAAAATAATTACTCTCGTGTCGGATTGTGGTTAAATATTAAACAGGTTGGTATTCAGAATGGGGCGAGGGTGCAAATTCATTCATTTGGAAATCAGCATTGCAGATACGCAGTCCGGCAGCAGACAGGAAGGCTTGCAATTCCGGTTTCCCTGCGAGAATCAACACTGCCAAATTTGAGGAAAAATGCACAGTAATGAAATGTCTCTTTGTGCTCGGCCATTGAGCCCTGAGCACCAATCCCAGCGGGGAGGCGAACCGGGCGGCACCGCTGAGCGTTGAGATGCTATATATCAACCCACAAAAGAGCACATAGCAGGAATTCCATAAAGAAAGCAGCAAGGCTTTATGGTTCTGTACCAGTACACACTACTTCACAATTCCCCTCCACAGACCATAATTGCCCTGCTTGATGGACCCAACGCCAACTGTATTGGAAATGGACCTGCACGTATACAGCAGAAGCTCCAGCAACGCATTTTTTGTGGCGCCAGGTTGGCTTCAGTTGCCGAACACAGAGAGCTTGTGCGCCGTATTGCACATGAACGCGACTTACATCACCCTTGAAAATACAGCAGGGAGATCGCACGGCACGCACACACACACCATCTTTTATGATAGCCACAATCTATATGTCATCAAATTGAAGCGTGCTCTTTAAACAAAGACAGCGTTGTCCTTGTATCCAGCCAGATGAGAAGAGCTGGCGTTTCTCCCAACACTTGGGCTTTCACTGGTGGCGGATTCGCATTTGCATGAAAGGGCTACGCGTGACACAAAAGCTATGGGCTCCCTGAATGGCGCGCACTCCATTCATATGGCGCACATCCATTAAGCAGCGAGATTCTTTCAAGAGCTATAGAATGCGTGCGTCTGTTAGTCAGCGGAGGCCTTGCACACTTTTGGAAGTGTGGTCTTTTTTCGTTTACGCCCCAATTACATGAGTGTAGAACATTCATCACATCACGCAGGTTCGGAAATGTGGCGGACCGTCGCCACAGCAGCCGACATTTCAGATCGGGCTTGGGTATCGTTTACATATCATCCCATACCGGTGAAGAATTAGTACTTACAAGAGGGACAATATTCCAATTTTGTCCAAAAACACTGCATTATTGTTTTTTGTCAAACGATTAAAAAAATGTAATCTGATTAATCACAGATTTTAAAATTAATTAATCATGATTAATCACCATAAACAAACACTTTTTTAAACGGTATTTCATTAACAGAAAGATTAATGACAGGATGGGATTATATAAGATAAAAGATACCACACAAGTCTAAAAATGCTCACTGGTCTCTTTATTAGTAGCAGAACATTTGAATGACACTTCAAACCGTGTTATTATGAGCAACGAGGTGTTGCGTTCAAAGGCATTATGTAATTTAAGGTACATTTTAAGAATCTAATCAGATTAATCACAGATTTTTAAATGAATTAATCATGAATAATCAGCATTATCAGTCTTAATGGCCTTGTGGTTAGCATGTTGGGCACACACTCAGGAGATCTGGAAGATCCGAGTTGGAATCTCTGTGTGGAGTTCTCCATTCGTGTTGTGAATGGTTGTTTGTCTACATCTGCCCTACGATTGGCTGGCTGGTGAGCAGTCCAGGGTGTACCTGGGTGTCCAGCATATGTACCTTAGTGGGGAGATTCGAAAATGAATGAAGTACTGTTTTTGTCCGGAAAGCTGCTGATACCGAGTTTCGGCACGCATCCCTAATGAAACCTGGACTGAACTGGAGTGCAGCTGTGAAGATGGTACACTCGGGTCTCTCTGATGCTATTGTTTGCCCAGGTGGGCCCGAATGCTTTGTGTTCAACCCCCGCGCCCCAGCCTTATCCTAATCCCGCTCCCTCGCCTCTCCTGCTCTTTCACGCCATATTTTTCCACACTCGATCCCATACGACTCCTCACGGGGTTCTCCTCCTCTGTCCTTTGTTCCCCGGGGGGCCCGGGTTCAACTGAAGCTCTCAGTTACACAAAGAAAGCCAAATTGGCATTCATCTGCAGTTGCCAGCTGTGTACATTGTGGCTTTCGCTAGCCACGGCAGGTAGACAAAAAGGTGAAACGTTGTTTGCTTTGAGCTGAAACGCTCACTCCTTTTCAAGTCCGGAATCGACCTCGGATTTTATTCTTATCACTGCCGTGTTGGAAAACGCAGAGACGGCACATTTATATAAAGGTTGTTCTGTGCTCCTATCTAGATTCAATATTCACGTCAAGTTCTGGGCACAACATGTCCCAAACTAACCCCCATTCACAGGGTCGCCATGGTGAAACTGAGGCTGGAGATAAGACATCCCACGTTGGGATGTGATTTGTAAGTCTCCCTTCTCTGTGAGTGTTTGTGAAAGGAAGAGAGGGGAGAGATGGTCCAGTGAGCATACCCACACTCCCTCATGGGCTGTCCTGCTCCGGGAACTAAAGAGAACAGCAGGGATCTCTCATTAGCGACCCCTGACTTCTGCTCCCTTTTCCTTGCCTCTTTGCTTATTTGTTTTTTCCGTGCTTGCATCGCACGGCTGCCCTTCGTTCAGTGCCTCCGTTTCTCTCTCTGTGCGCTCTTTCTCCAGATGTGCTGACGATACGGCCATAAAACTTCTTTCGGTGCCTGAAACTTTAGTGTAGAACATCCAGCCATCAGATTTTCATAAAACTAGTCCCGGTCTAAGACACTAGAACAGGGGTCGGGGACCTTCTGTGCTTCAGATGTATTTTCGTGAGAGCCATATTCTATTTTTTAAAAAGTGAATACAACAACTTTTCCCCAACCTAATTTTCCAAATATTACAACTGTATATTGTCTCATTTGTTTCTTAGTATTATATATAATAATATAATATATTAATATTAAGAATACATTGTTTTTACTCATAATATTACCAGTTTAATCACAATTTTGACTTTCTACTTGTAAAACTACAGAAAAATGTTAAATTTCTGCTGTTAAAAAAAAAAATTCTTATTATTATGACTTTATTCCTCTTATATTTTGACTTTATTCTCCAAATATTATAACCTTTTCCACAACCTAATTTTCCAAAGACAACAACTTTTTTTTGGTTAGATTACAACTTTTTTCTCCTAATAAAACTAATACAACTGGACACTTTTATAATGTTACAAGGAAGACTGAGCATTACATTATTATGTGTTCATGGAACCAACACAGAACAATGAACAACTCCAGTTTGTCTCCTTCCTTCCTCCTAATAAACACAGGATGCCATTTGATGATGCGTTCAAGCGCACTGTGTGTTTCTGAGTGTTGGAGAAGTCTGTGCTGTTTTTTAATGCAACAGCAAACAAGTTGTAAGTGTCAGAATTTTGATAGAGAAGGTCGGACACACTGTTGAATTGTTGAACACTGTTGAACTCGCAGCAAAACACGAAGGTTGGGTCTTTTTCAGTAAGTCAGTGCTTCTTAAAGAGCGAGCGCGGTGAACTGTCAGGGGGGAGCGAAAAGCAAGCCGTACTTTAAATGTTAGTGCAGACCTACTGACATGTCCAAAGTTATCATACTCAGCATGCAATTTGCCTCTTGGATACACTTCACAGCTCTTCATTTTGTTGCATTTTCCTGGTTTCAGTTTCAAGTTCAGTCTGCACAGTACAGATAAATAGATTTTATCAGTTTCTCAAAGGTATTTCAAATCGGGGTGGGTGGCGTGATAACATTTCTGTCCCCTATGGGAGGGGGGGGGGGGGGGGCATGATAGAAAATAACTGAGAACCCCTGCAGTAAGTTTGTAATGTAAAGGTAGGAACCTTTGACGCAGTTTGAAAAAGGGGAACGGGACATAATGTAACCAATTTAGCAAAAAACCCACTCTAATTGGCATTTTGTTGCATTTCGCCAAACAATGTAGATAGTTTCAGGGGTTTAAGGACCCCCTAAAAGAGGAATTGTATGATAGAATGACTCAGCGTTAAATAATACCGTAGAGTGTATTTCCAACCTAGACCACAGCTTTATATAGGAAAGGTGTTTGTAAATGTTATATTGGGAGAAAAGTGAAAGGAAGGTGACAAACATTATAGAATTCAGGAAAGAACGGTATAGGGGAGACACATAACGAGGGCTGCAATTATTATTTTCATAATCGATGAATCGGTCGATTATTTTTTTCGATTAATCGATTAATTGGATTAGACATTTGAAATTGTCCCTTCTTTGCAGTAATCCTTTTACGAATGCATGAATGGACGTGTTCCCTCCAACATCACAGCAAAGAGTAAGATCTCAGTCACCAAAGTTGAGGTAGCAAAATATAAACCATCAGTTGACAAACTTCACAAACATTCTTCTGCAGTTTCACTGTTCTACCAGTTTTGTGTGTATGCATGGTAAGAGATAACGGAGAGAGTGCAGAAATGTAGACGTTTTCCTAAGCACAAGTACAAGTATGGGATTTACTTTGCGTGGGAAGGCTTTTACACACGCGCTACGCTCACATCTCTGCAGTGGTTTGCATTGCAAGACATCAAAAAGAGGCAAAAATGTTGATAAATGTTTTCCAAAGTCAAAGGGGATGGGTGTGAAGTATATTGTTTTGCCTGAAACCCAAAAGATAATATGTCTGCTTTCATGGATCACTAAGGAAGTTAGAAAATAGTTACATTAAAGTGGCTAAAATCAGAATATTTATAGTACATCTAAATTAAATGATTCATCGATTACCAAAATAGTTGTCGATTATTTGGATAATCGATTAATAATTGATGCATCGATTAATCAACACATCAACGGCATGACTGTTGAACGTGTCTCCAGCTTGAAGTTCCTGGGGTTGCACATCTCAGAGGACCTGTCCTGGACCATTAACACCTCCGGCCTGATTAAAAAGGCCCATCAGCGCCTGTTCTTGTTGAGGACCCTGAGGAAGAACAATCTCTCTGCTTCCATTCTGGGCAACTTTTACCGCTGCGCAATTGAAAGCATCCTTACCAACTGCATCACAGTATGGCATGGAAACTGTTCTGTTGCTGACCGCAAAGCACCGCAGAGGGTGGTGAAAACCGCCCAGCACATCACAAGGACTTCACTCCCTGCCGTTAAGGATGTCCAGAAGAAGCGATGCCCACGACGGGCGCGTAGCATACGCAAAGGCTCCTCTCATCCTGCACATACCTTGTTCCAGCTCCTCCCCTCCAAAATGCGCCATTGGGTGCCTCAGGAACAGAACCAGCAGGTTCAGGAACCGTTTTATCCCTAGAGCTGTCTCCTTATTGAACTCTCATGCCTTCTCAGTTCCTGTACATACTGTCTCTTGTCATTAGTAATGCCCGTCTGTACTTGAATATATTGTTCATAACCACCAGAGGCTGTACATACTGCTTCTTTTGCTTTTATTACTACTTGCACATTAGTAGAGCCCTACTGTATAACACATATTACTGTATACCTTTATTGTCCATACTACATCTACACTGCTCCTGTGCACTATGGTAACTCAAACCATCACAATTGTTACCCTAACTTATACATTGCATATAACTGTACATACTCTTCATACTGTTATACTGCACTTTTGCACTTCTGACTGGATACTAACTGCATTTCGCTGTTCGGTATTTATACATGTGCAATGACAATAAAGTGGAATCTAATCTAATCGTTGCAGCTTTACACATAACAGGCTGAGCTATTTAAGTCAAACGGAGAAGAAATGTACGTGTTATCTGTTGCTGTAGATATGAATAATAACGAATGTAGTTATTGCTTCTTTGTTTTGTTGGAGTTACGTAGCGCAGACCTTTGAGTCGCGTGTTCAGCACATACATAGATCATTCAAACAACTCGTGTCGATTGAAGCAAAGTGCTGAGAAATGTGTTTAAGCTCGGGTGGGGTTCTTTGCTTTAAGCCAAGCAGGGGGCTTCCAGGCTGACCCGCCGCTAATTGTGACCGAGGCGCATTTACTGATTACGGTTAAGTGCTCCAAAATGGTCCCCTACCCTGTGTTACATTGACCCGCTCCCTCCCATGGTGGATGTGGTCAATAGCGGGTCCTGTTGAGATGCCTCTCCACCGAGGAAAGAAAGCGGTCCGATCGTGCTTGTCTCCGCCAGCCCACACTAGGGGGACGAATCACAGATGAGGACAGCAGGAGGCCGTGTGAAATAAATGTTACGCCGCAGCAATATTTGACTTCCAAAATCCAATATTGCGAGTCACGTGCTGCTGATGACTATTTCCGCTTCCAGCGCAAAACACGCAAGTGTGTACAAATGGAAAGGAATGGGGTGCAAAGTTGTTGCAGAGAGGTGGGGAAAGGATCCACCACTACGAATATTTGCTCGCCTCGCTGTTGTCTGAGCTGTAAACAGGGTGCCCCCCGCAGTAGGGGTCAGGCGAGAATGACACTGGATCATTTAAGCTTTTTTTATCTGCCCTCTGGGTTCCAGCATGTGCACTGGACCGCATGAGATCTACTGATGAGAAGGTGGAGACCTCATCACCCCCACTGCATTCTGTCAAGTCCGTGCAACATCATTTTAGATTCAGTCAGTGTGACACTTGCTTTTGTTAAGGTTGTTTAATTCAAGGTGCATAGTTTTGGGGGTTTAGGGACCCCACAAATGGGGGAATTATATGATAGTATGACTCTGAGTGCTCGTACGGGGAAGGGACCAAGTCCATGCTGTAAGGTGTTAGTCAACTGGCAAAAAAAGACACTGCAACCCACTCTAGTCGACAGCCCCAGACCTGCCAACATGTAAACATTTTTTGTACACGGCACGCATTTTGACCCTGGAATATGCTAGTAAGCGTTTCTGCGCTCTAGTTCTATCCTCTTTGACCCAAAGAGGGCATTTCTATGAAAAATGAGTCAACTTATGTCGACATGTGTTGTAGTATTGTCAAATTCTGCATTATCTGGAAGCAGCATGAAACAAAAATTGTCTAGTTGCACAGCATTAAAAATGCCTACAGATACTTCCTGTTCAGCAGGCTTCGCAATAAAAGCGCTACCACTGACAAAGTGCACCCTTTGCCCTGCATCTCCGGCGAATGACCCAAGTACATGTGCAAGCAATGCACAAGGCTTTCCGTTCGGGTTATGCCAAGAACCGCTTATGTCGACCCAGTCTAGCCGTCTGGTGTTTTACATAACACAAACACCGTGATGTAATTTCTTCTCCCTAAACGCCGTCACAACCACTGCACGGTGTCCTTTGAGCCACTACGGCTGCCCTTGTGTCATAATCTGTCTTATAGCTTGCTTCATTCAGCCTGCCGCTATTATTGTGTCTCTGTACACACTGGATCACTGCAGATGATGCTGATTATTTAAAAACTCGCCATTCCCTGCGAGGCCTCCACGTTGTTATTTACATGTCTTGTGCACGAGACCATCATCAGTCACATTGCATTTGCAATTTGGACGGGAAGTGTGTTTAATTTCAGGAGATGAGAGATTTACGGTGCTGGTTAGAGAGAAGGTTTTATGAGATCTGGTTGTTGATTTAGTGGCGTCAACAAACGGAGACGAGAACTGCACACGTGCTTTTTATACTAAAACCGCATTTACGCTCAGAAGCTTGGTCGCCACTATTTAATATATATTTATATATATTTCTTTCAAAATAAATGCTCAGCACACGTTTGGGCACCCTATCGGGGTATAAGGTGCCCATTGACACACTCCTGTCTACTACAGTCATCATGCAATAAGAATGGAATTCAGAAACTTAATATGAACTTTTTCCTACCAATGATTACTGGTCTTCAAATTAAAACGGTGGAACCTCGGTTAGCGTTTTTTTCAGTTTACATCTAAACGCCAAATTTTTACCTCAGTTTGTGTACATTTTCCTCTTGGAGTACAATATGTCTAGAAATCAGCTCCGTTACCTGTCTATGATGTCATCGGCATCGGACTCTTTGTTGTAGTTCTTGGCTAACCAACACAATTACATCACAAGTCATAAAATTAAACACAATAGGTTTGGAACTAGAGTTTGACAAGTTTATGCATATAAATGACGACTGAAAGGAATTAATGAACATTACCATATTTGTGCCCTTGAAGGTGTGTTGTTGCCAAAGACACGACACGATGTGGCTACGAGATCGTGTTTTGCTGTGAATTATTTCTTGACTACAGTTGTGGTTCTCACCTTCTTCTTAAAAAACGCTGGCACTTGAAACTTTGTTTGGCTCCATTTTTGTGTTATTTTGCAGCCGTGATAAAAAAAAAAGTGAGGTGAGAAACTGTTGAATTAAAAATAACTCATTGCAAAAAACAAAGATGGTTTCCATGTTGATCTTGTTGCCACATCATGCCTTCTATGATGTTACAAGTAACCTTATATGTTTTCATTCATCATTTATACGCACCTTAATTTCCAGTGTATAATTGGAAATTTATGGCTAAAAATTATATTTACCATGATGCTTGCAGCTTCAGGAAGTAGTGTTGTGTACGAGTGAAGCAAAATCTAATGTCATGTTTTTAAGCCTTAAGTAGGTTTGATCAAGTGTAGAATTACTACAGATTATTTTTTGGACTACTTGGGTCGCCAACTGTCCACTGTCACCAACGGGTTTCAAAGGGCTGGACTACAAAAGAGGATAGCTCAAGCTAAATGGCTAATTTGCATCAGAATTTTGCATCAGAGTGACAGCAAAAGAGAGAGAGAGAGCCTGGCAGTGTATGATGAAGGAAGTATGAGAAGATGACTTCAGTTGTTTTAGTTTCCACGTGAAGGAGTAGGTCGATGAATGACTACTGTTACTGTAACCAGCCATATTACATGCACAGTTTGTCACTTCTTTGGGAAAAAATAGCATTTATTTAATCAAAAGTTTAAAAAATATTCTCTTGTGACCAGTGGCGTTTCTGGTTGAGTGGGGTACAAGAGTGGGCACTTTACATACACAAGCAGCAAAGCCTACACAATAAATTCAATTCAAGACCACTATCCATTTTTATTCACAGCATTACAAATGAAGACTTTGAATAAAACCTTTGAATAATTCAAAATTAAAATGCTGCTCACCATTGTTGTTCATTTCTTGAATAGAAAGGATGCACGTCGAGCTTTCATCTGGGTGAACTTGCCAATAACCCGTCTGTCAAAATCCAATAATTAACGGTGAAAACCAAGATAGGTTACTATTGTATTATTGCCAAACCTGAGCATACGTTGATTGCGTATTGACGTTAAATATATCATTCCGATATTTTCATTGGACAAAGGGCCGCTCCGGGGGCAGGCCCTATTTCAGTCCTGTTTCGAGAAGTTAGACCATTGAACTTGGTTTTGGGAAAGCCTTGGAATCATGCATAAATGTTTGTAACAAAATTGCCTTAGTAACACGTTTGGTGTTTATTGAATAGGATTATCATCTTGACATAATGTTTTATAAATTATTATATATAAAAAAGACAAATTCTATTCACAATTATTTTGAGCCTGCATAGTGCTCAACAGCGCCATCTGGTGGGGCCCGGCGTTTTGAATTGTTTAAGCATGTAAAACTATAATTGCTAATTGCTAACTATGAAATCAGGTTTTGTTTGAACATTTTTTGGTTGAATTGGATTTACATTATTTCTTATGAAAAAGTCTGGACTTTGGACAAATTGAGATCCGCTGGGCTATACCATAGCTCTTGGTGAGGACTCTGGCATGCCTCTGATTTGGTGCATTGTCTGTCATGCCTGTTGCGGCGAAATACTCTTTAAATACTGTAGTGCTTTACATTTTGCGTGATTCCCTACTAAAATTCCCACGAGGTTTTGTTGACTTGACTGCCTGTTTGCACAGCTGTATGCACATCTGTGTGTACAAACACAGCACGGTATTCAACTGTGCTGCGTGAGGAGTATCCCAGGACACGGTCTGTGACTCGCACACAGGTTCATGCAGCCATGCGGCGCGTTGGACGGCGGACAGATCTGACCTACAAAGAGCCAGACAGACTTGTATAAGCTCACTTAGCCCAGCAGGAAGACGGGACAATGGTAAGAAGTAGACAGACAGATAGAGGGCAGGGTCTGGCTGCAGGGAGAGAAAAACCCTTTGAATGAACATTTAGGTTAGACGGAGTGAGCGTGTCCGACTCTGCTGCTGCCCTCAGTCGTAGATCAAGCGCAGAGCCCAGCAGTCATCCAGGACACATCACATCGCTCAAGGCCTGTTGTCAGTCCTTCTGACTGGCCCAGGGTCTCCGTCTCGCTCCCCCAGAGGAGAGCGGACCCAAGGACATCTCTTCAGGCTCCGAGCGTCTCGCTGCAGCCTTGTTTCCCCCGCATCATGCTTGGCTGCACCGGCCCACGTTAATGAAGTGCATGCATTGCCGCTTGAGCCATCTGGTAGCATACGTTTGCAAAGCCTTCATTTCCGCTGTGGTATTTACATGATGGGGGAGGGAAAACAGGCCGGAGCGAAAGTTAATTTGCTGATAGCGGGAGTACGTTTTGATGCCTCGCTACCGGCATGAAGTGCTTGCAGCGAGCGGCTCTCATCCTCCACCTTTGTTTCCCTCGTTATCCCCCCGTGTGTCTCTCCATCTCTGTCCTCCCTTGGCTTTGCTTTTTGCTGTCATCCTTCTCCATGCTCTTCACGATCCTTCCTGACCCTCTTTTTCTACACCTGCACACACACACATCCCAGACACTTTAATCCGGGAATATGAAAAGCATTTATTTTCCTCTGCCGGGCCGTGAGAGGGGAGACACGTGGTGTCCAAAGTGCTGATGTGCTGTTTTCAGCGTAATTATAACATCCTTTGGTCATGGGGGTGGGGAGAAAAAAAGGAAAAACTCCAGCTAATGTTTAATTTGTTCCTGTGCTCAAAGGAAGCCCTGAATGCTTATTGCTATGGCAATTAGATGGTGCCACGGCACAGGCATTTCCTGTGATTGTTGCTCCACTGCCATGACAACCATGAACATCTTTTCCCCATCATCAGCACATCCCCATCAGTGGTTGAGTGTCTGCTGCTTGAGTGACTGGAGGTCTTGGTTATTTTTGTGCTAGTGGCCCCACGTCTTTCCATCGCAAATACTCATTTTTTATGGTTTAGACAATAAGCTGTAATTAACAGCCTACAACAACCTGGCAGGGGCCCTTCTACTGAGAATGTTGCATGGCGTCCCTGCACTATGTGCACTGTGCATGTAACGCCGCATGCAAGTACGACAATATGAACAATATGAATGCCCGTGTGGTTAATGGCGATGCCCGCCCGTGCATAAGCGGCTAGATAACGGCGGGCATGCTCTGTTTGCTTCTAGCCCAGCTTGCCGTGAAGCAGCTTTTGTTTTTACTGCCTTAACTGATAAGACATATAAGACTTATAAGACGTATCATTTTGTTTCAAGACATTGTCCTGAATTTCTCAGTAAATGAAGCACGGATTCAAACAACGGAATCAAGAGATCGGGATCATCCATTGAAGCCCGTAAAAACAAGAAAACTAACAAACACAACAGCAAAAATGAAACAAAGAGCAGTAATTTTATGAGAATAAAGACAACATACAAACAGCAAAGACAACGCGGGTGTGCTGGAACCTATCCGAGCTGACTTTGGGCAGGATGCGGGGTACACCCTGGACTGGTCGCCAGTCAATCGCAGGGCAGACATACAACCATTCACATCCACACCTATGGACAATTTTTCGAGTTGACAATTTACCAAGCATGCATGTTTTTGGAATGTGGGAGGAAACCGGATAAAACCCCTGCACGCACAGGGAGAACATGCAAACTCCACACAGAGATGCCCAACGGAGATCCGAACCTTGAACCTCCTGACTGTGAGGCCAACACGCTACCTAGAAAAAATGGCATATAGTTGATAAAAATAAATAAAAATGTAATTTTTAAACCATACATTTTTTTAGGTGGGGTAAAAGTTATACTCTTATGATAATAAGTAAAAATATTAGGATGGTCATAGTAAACATAATATTAAGAAATAAATGTATGAGAATAATTGCTGAAATTGTTGTTACAACAATGTAGTTGTTAAAACACTGACACGCTCAAATACATGCATGTATTCACTCACACTACTAATAACATGAAGTGCATTTGTTCAAGTGTATAACCCACAAGGCATGCCGGGTAACTTCCTGTTGGGGAAGTGTGTGCGGCGGGTTTCCCAGATACAGTAGAAGCAACCTTTTCCCACAGGTGAGATACAGTACACGTACCTGTGTACATGTGAACGAGTCAATCAAACTGCAAATGGGCACAAACCACCATTCCCACTGTGCATTTTCCAATTAGCCTATTATGCAGCGTGTTTGGGTTGCAGCGGGATGCTGGAGTGCCTGGAAGAAACCCACACACGCATTCAAACTCCACACAGATATGTTCTGTAATTAATAAAACATATGAGAAATAATATCCACATCGGCATGGTCTTCCCGCTTTGCAACAGCGTATTTTACCTTCAAATGTGCCTGCAGCGTACTTGTTGGGTTTCTTGTTACACTGGAGAGCTTCTTCTTGTCTTACTATCGCAACTCTGCCATAGGGCTTGCAATTGTTCTCTGAGGTGCATTGATAATACTTGACAGGGAGGAAACACATAGGGAACAATTATTTTAACTGCGCTGTATCGATAATAGGTAGCGGGACGAAAGGTCACATGAATAGAAACGACCGGTGAAAGCCTTCCCTGCTGGCCTGAACACTAACAGAAGCACTAACTTACATTTACAACTCAAATTCTTCCGTTTGTTCCATGAATAGTATTCATTTATTCCCAACAGTCTATTACATTTATTCTTGGCTGCACTGCTTTCAGAAGTGCATGTTTGTTAGATGTTTCTGCTTCTCTGTGTTGCCATATCAATGTAATCTGCCCTGGGCCTTCATGGTCATGACTGCTGGCCCGTGTCATATACACACACCATTAGCAATCAGACTGCTTCTTTAACCAATCAGATTTCAGAGTCACCTCTCCCACAGTGACATGAATGTTTTTCCGTAATATATTTAAACCAAAAAAAGTGTGCGTCTCTGTTTTGGGATATAGGCGGGAAAACACATTACGGTGGTTTCTTGTAAAATCCCTGCCTCGCTATGGTATGTTTTTTCAGAAATTAATTAATTAGGGATTAATTGACATTGATTCAATGTCTAGCCAGTAGTAATGGCACAAAACACCGGGACACCTGCATGGCATCATGACGTCAGCCATGGGATGTCCCACATGATAGAGTGATAAAAGGTTGTCCCATTCTGTGTGGAAGTGGTACATTTTTGGCTTCTTAAGTTTCAAAGAAATAGACTTGAGAATAACTCGTTAGCTTGCTAGCTTACTAGCTTGTTCGCTCGCTAGCGGCCGGCTCGAGTTTGTGTAGTGTAAGGATTGCACAATGTGTTGTAAACAATGAAGAACGGGAGTGTAGAGGTGACTATATGTGTGTTATTTCATGTATACAGGGCTGTAATAATGTTCAAAATTGTATTTAGACAGTCACAAACAGGCTTTCAATGCTCTAACAATAGAAATATTCCATTTATTAACATTGAATCAATGGATCATGGAAAGTCATTTATTGTGATCTAGTCTGGAAAAACTGTTCCATCTGTGTTAGTATGAACTTTTCTCTTTAAATTACACTTTTTTCCTTTTTTTTCTATTTCTGTTTTTGTGGGGTTTGTTTTTTTTTCCCCGAAATCGTTCAACATTACCTTTTTTTTTTCTTGTAACGTTCTGACTTCATTCCCATACCATTTGACTTTATTCTGGTCAAGCTGCAATTTTTCTCATCTAATTCTCTAAAATTTGTAACTTCATTCTGTGGGATTTTTTTTGGTCATAATATTACATATATTCATAATATTGCAACCTTAAAAAAAATAATTTTTTTTTAATATTTTAAATTATTTTGTCTGAAAATCACGCACTTTTTAAAATAATTTTTCCTGTAAAATTGTTACTTACTTTTCCTTGATCAGGAAACTTTTTTCAATTGTATTTTTATTCTCATGAAATTACTGTTATTAATTTTTTTTATTTTTTGATGTTGTTGTTTAATGGTTGTTTATTTGTTGACTAGTTTTAAAAAAGCTGGAAAAAGCCTCTGTTTGGGCACCCCCACTGTAGGCTGTGACAGAAAGGGCAAATACAAAACTGCCCCTCCGTCTCTGTTGATAGGAATGCCACTGACATATATTATGGCGATACCTTTCCCTCTGCTGCTCTTGTCAGATTATTGGGAGTGGGATTTTCCCATTTGTAGATTTTATTTCTAAACACTCTGCCTTTGGTCTGTTTAGTGAGGGAGAAGACGGAAGAAAGCAAACAACAGGAAAAGGAGCGAATGGCGAGATAGAGACTAAGCTCCTTGAGTTGATAAACATTAGCAGCGGTGGATTGCCACAAGGCGAGACGGTATATTCGGGTTCCCAGCAGTGTCCCAACTTAGCCTCCTGGTATATACTGCATTTCAAAGCAAAGACTAGAGAGGAATTCAGTAATGAGTTGCCGTTTTCTTTTTTGGTAGAGGATGACTAACTTTGTGGAACTAATTGAAAGTGGCACGCCGAGCACCGGGAAGATCTTTGGGGGCCGCGCTACGTTTCAGGGAGATGCTGCGATACACGCTCGGATGCCGCCGAGGGTTTTGTGTCTGCTTGAGAAGAGTGGTGTACTTTAGGCGGTGTGTTTGTCCGCAACAACTTGCGTCCATTTGCACAAGCGTCCCCCATCTCTCCGTTTCCCGCCTCCCGCCTTGATTGATTTGGTTTTCTGTGTCAGCCCGTCAAAGATGCAGCGTGTGCGCATGTGTGTGTTAGTCAGGCTCTCGAGGCACAATGGACCAGTGACTTTAATGGGAGACGGGCTGTGTCTATTTACAGATATGGAAATGGCCCGAGACATGTGCCGTCAGACTGCTTGGCATTTACTGAAATGATGAAATCGAGCTGTCACTGTTTACCGACATGCATGGATGAACTCTAATACAAAGGCACACGTGCACGTTCAAATATTGAAATGTATCACCGCTTGCTGGCGCGGGCTCCAATTTTCTGTCCATTTGGCTTGTAATTTCTCCATAATGCTCCTATGGCTCTACGTGTAACACATACTGTACATTCACTGGCATTGTGAGTAGTGATGTCCCAATCTGATTTTTAATCATAAACTTTTGTTACAAACATGATTTTGTGGAATTAAATATGTTTTTTCAAATTTGTCTTCAAAACATTCAAAGTCCAACCAAAGTATTGCACAGCATGACCAAAAATATTGTTTGGCTTTTGTAACAAACCTCGGTGAGTCCATCCCATAAAAGATCAAATTAGGGGGCAAAAAAAGGGCGTGCAAAATGCTGTAGCGGCGGGTATATTGTGTTGTTCCAAGCTCCGGTACCACGACAGAGGAGCCCGGGCACAGTGAGGGTCTGTTGTTTGTATAGCGCTTTTCCACCTTTAAAACACTTTAACACTGTTTCCGCGTTTACCTGCTAGGGGTTCAGTATCTAGCCCAAGGATACATGATGACGAGAGGACGGAGAATAGAACACGCAACCTCCCGGTTGGGAGACGACTGCACTTGCAACCTGAGCCAAACCCGGTAGCCACTGAGCTGAATATCCACCGTCCAACGGTACACCGCGGACATGTCTGCATGGTGGTGGACGAAGGCAATCGATCGGATCGGGACATTCCTAATTGTGAGGGCGGTTTTGTTGGCGCACATCTCCAATGCCTGCAACGGGATCACTCACAGTAACACAATAACAAAATTCAACTTTTTAAAAATTGGATTAGATTCTATTTAATTTATCCCACAACGGGGACATTTAGAACTTGGTGGACTGGGCATTAAATCCACAATCTTCAATTTGGGAGGGAGAAACCCTACCGCCTGCCCCTTCCTGCAGATCTGTGTTGTTGTGTTGAATGCATTACAGTGCGTAACTGGGAGCACATTGAAGTGCATGATGAAGTCTCCTTTGGGCGAGTATAGTGAGAAGGATGCGTCTTGTTTTGAGGTGTGTGATCAGGATGCAGGGGATAGAAGCCGGCTGCCCCTTGGGCACCCAGCTGCAAAGCCCCCCTTGGTGGACTTTGGAGGGCTGCGGAATGTACCTGATGGGAGTGTGTGTTTGGGCTGGAGATAGCAAAGGCCTCGGGGATGCAGCTGTTGTTAGCCGCCGTGTCTGTGAGTACGGCGTGTTCGTGTGTGCTTGTTAGAGAGGAAACTTTGTGGATGCGTTCGAGTGTTTGGGCTGTTTCTTGTGTGGCCTGCAGTGTCCCCGTGACTCCCTGACCCGGAGAACAAAACCACATCATGACTGATTTCCTCCTTTGCGTCTGGAATGTGCCACTCAACCTGATAAGGACCTCCTGGTCACATTTGCATGAGCTTTCTTCCGAGCTCGTCGGGGGGGGGGGGGATGACAGAGAGTGTTTGTTCCAGGAGATTTTCCAGTGCCGTCTTGGGCAAAAGGTCGGTGGAAGTGCATCGTGAGTCGAGGCACCGCTCCCAAGCCCTCCCCCTTTTCTGTCTTCGTCTCCCGTCCCTCCCTCTCCTTTTTCCCGCCACTTGAATCCCCATTGGTCGTATTTCTTGTCCACCGGCCAACGCTGCCCAATGTGTCTGTGAGAAGTGATCTCAGTGACTGTGCTCGGGGTGTGTGAGGTCAAAGCTGTGCTCATTTCACACTGTGTCCTTTTGGACTCGCCCCAGCAGCAGCCTCCGGTGCGCGCACACCAAAGGGAAGAAAAGGGGAGACAAATACAAAAGAGAGAGAAAATCCAGCCGTCTCCAGCGCTTCTGTGTGTTTTGATTTCCCACCTTTAGGAATTGTGACTGTTTAGCGCTGGTTTATAATTCATGCTGAGCACTGCTGCTCAACCTGCTTGCAAACTGTACAAGTCTCTTCATCCACAACAGGAGCATGTGTAGACTTTGAAGCTGTTTCCTCTGGGAAAAGTAAGCCATGACGGAAAAAAAAAAACACACACAACACCCGCTTAGGTTGCAAAGTCATATCATCATTTATAGAGATATTTATAGAGATAATATTAGATAGAGATAATATTTTCCTTATGCTCTGCAAACTAGAGATAAGACAGCCATTGGATTTTTATACCGCATCGTGACTCACAGGTTTTCTTCTTCGTTATAACTCATTCACTTACTCACCCCAGCTACTGTGAGCTCTCTAGACTCTAGAAGATTCTAGTTTCACTGATTTGCAGGTGAGGAAGACTCGAAGTTCACTGACTCACGGGTGCTCGATGAATACTCGAGTTTCATTGACTCATAGGTGCTCGAAGAGACTGGAGTTTCACTGACGCACGAGTGCTTGATGAAGATGCCATTTTCACGGACTCACGGGGTGAGCTATACTTGAGCTTCACTGACGCATAAGTTGATGTACACTCAAGTTTCACTGATATACAGGTGCTCGAAGAAGACTCCAGTTTCACCAACTCATGGTTGATCAACCAAGACTTTCACTGATTCATAGATGCTCAAAGAAGGCTCAAGTTTCACTCACTCAAGCTTGTTTGAAGGAGACTCTAGTTTCACAGACTCAACAGTGCTTGACAAGGACTCGACTTTCAATGACCCTACAAATACTTTACAAGACTCGAGTTTCACTGATTTGTGGGTGCTTGAGGAAGACTCGGGGTTCGCTTACTCACGGGTGCTCGACAAAGACTTCAGTTTTACTGACTCACGGGTGCTCGAAAAAGACTCGGGTTTCAATGACTCACAAATACTTCACAAGAGTCGAGTCTCACTGATTTGTGGGTGCTTGAGGAAGACTCGGGGTTCACTGACTCACGGGTCCTCGACAGAAACTCGAGTTTCACTGCCGCACGGGTGCTTGATGAAGATGCCAATTATTTTTTTTGAGTAAAATTTGAGCTTCGCTATCGCACAAGTTGATGCACACTTAAGTTTCACCCATTTACGGGTGCTCGACGAAGACTCCAGTTTCACCGACTCGCCTGTGCTGGATGAATTTGGGTACTCGGGTACTCGAGTCGCTGACTCTTAAGTCAGTAAAAGAACTAGAGATAAGTGCATACTTCATTTGTTGCTATCAAGGAAGCTTGGAGATCACACAAGCTCAAACAATGTGTTATTTATTGTATATTTTGAATACATATTGTATTTTCCATAGCAAAATAATACCGTTTTTTTTGGTTCGCATTCTGCATTGACTTCTCCTTTCTATTTAACACAAGCCGACATGAACGAATTCAAATCTTTCCCTTCACCACCCAACACACAACAGCTAATCCAATTTGAATTTTCTTCAGATTTACTGTCACCGGATCGAAGCCGACTCTTGGAGTGAGGCCACAAATAAAAATGCCAAGTTGTCCATAATAATTGAATCCTCAAGTAGGGCTCTCTGAAAACGAAACGGCCCTGCATCGATTGTTGTTGCGCGACGATTGTTTTACTTCGTGGGGACGGCATGCAAAGTGCTGATCGCGCTTTCGTTGTTTGCCGTGCTGCTCCGCCGATAGAAAATAATCACTCCCGATGTGAAGGGAAAACTCATACGTGGGTATCGTCGTCGAGAAGTGATTAGCTGTGATTGTTTGCTTTGAAATGACCACAAAGGGCTGTTGCTCGGCCAAATGAATTGCCTGTCACTGTGACTGATTGTTTTGTAGACATCATATTATTGTTGCACGCTCAGTTCAGTCGGGCCACCTTGCAACGGAAACAGGGACTATTTCACACCGTCTGGGACTTTGTTACATGTTTTGTAGCACAGACAGAGTGGCTGAATGTTATGTCCTTTTTTCATATCTCAACATCCTTCATATCTTTCTTTGCCAAAAGCAGGCAGGCTGTGAGGAATGGACCAGTTTGTCCAAATTCCTCCATAAAGCCTTAATAATCCTGCTGTTGTTTTTCTACGCGATGACGTTTCCAATTCTTGTCAGGGAAGAATGCATCGTGACAGACAGCGTGGCGAGTGTGTGCGAAGGCACAGCAGGCGTGGGGACAAAAGAAAAGCCTGCCGAGCCGCAGAGGTTGCACCTCTCCCAAAGGACACGGTGGAGGACATGTGTGTTTGTGTTAATTACTCGCATACCGCACTGCTAGGCCTGCACTCGGTCCGCACAAAATCACAATCAAGTGTATTGCAAAAAAAAAAAAAAAATCCTTTACAGTGCAAAAAATGCGTCATGAAGGGGGAAAAAAAATGCACGTCACAGTTGACTAGTTGCGTTTATTTGTTGGCATTTATGATCAAACTGTCATCCGGGCAAGCTTTTTATCACGGAGTGCTGTAGCGCCACTTATAACAACATTACATATACCAAAGAAGTCGACAAAGGAGACAAACTAAAGCTCACTCCACCAAAGTTGCACATTACTTACTGACGCACAGTCACCGTCGGAGAACGGTGTACTGTGTATTTCACAATGTTTATTATTGTAGTTTGTCTACATTTCCATAGTTTTGCTGCGATATTAACAGCACCTCTATAAGATGCGGTTGTAGGGAGTTTATTTCCGCCCAAAATGTATGCATATTCAACAACAACAACGCTTTGTGATTTTACTAGTTGTCGGATTCAACATCTTGTGCACTGATGTGGTAATACGTTATTTTTCCGAACGTGTCAGCGAAGTCCCAATGATCAACCGGTCCATCGGTTTTGCTGGTTGGTCTTGCTATGTTTGTAAACAACACTTGCCACGCTGTTCTGATTGCATTCACCATAAAGTGTTACCTTGTGGGATATCACGCATGATATCAACACATGCCCATCCAGGATGCACGAAGAAGAAGAAGAGCAGCAGCCCCGTGTAAAAGCTTCAGTTCCAGCTCACTTATTGAGCAGCGCTGCCTTGAGCCACCAGAATTTTTGTGACATGCAACTTGATTCCCCGGAGATGGCGTGGCGAGGGCAACGATACTGTATTGAAATGCTACATGGATGGAAAGGTACAGTAACTAGAGACGGATGTTTTTCCGGTATGTGCTAGCACAGATCATGCACGGCGATGGTAATGATTGCAACAGCGTGATTCCTGTGGTGGCGCAGATTGAGCGGCTGAGAGACATATGTCACTGCGACAATAGGCCGCCGTCCCTGAGGCACCGTAGGCTCAGGCGCCGCATTCCTTTGGAATTTCAGCTTCTTTTCCTTTACTACATAAGCCGTAGCCTTTGTGTGGGTCCACAATCACACCATGCAGACTTTGGCCCTTTTTCCCTCTGCCCAAATCACTCGATCTCTTTCTTGGCCACTCTAAATCACCAGAATAGGATATATTGATGCTGGAACATGTTTTTCTTTTTTGCTCTGGTCCCTTCCAGTTCCGCTGGAAGGAACCAGACAGAAATCACACTAATGCTTTTAAGCAGGCTGCAGAGAAAAGAAGAAATCTCAAGCCAAGGAGATGGACTGATGGTGAGTGAGATAAGCAAGCAGATTAGATTTAGATTGGATTGGCTGCCTTTTTGTCTGCAGGGCTTTGATACGGAGTTATGGATTAAGGCGCACTATGTAGGCAAACCGTAAATACGCGTTTGGAGTAATTGCAGTGGCTACCAGTCCAAATGATTTAGCAGATGTCAAAAATGGTGCACCGATGGAGCTTAGTGAAATTGTAATTCGCCGAAGTGATCAAGGCCCCGGTTTAGCATCCTCCCTCCACAAGCGGACGTGTTCCATCTGCCAGACTTGACCGCCTGTGCCATCTCTCCGGTTCGTCCTGCTGTGGTGATACATCTCGGCCGTCCCGACAGGCACACCAGCCGGTTAAGCTGGTTGACTGACTGCTTGTTAGGATGCGTTATCATCTGTTTGCATTCCCGCCTCTAGTTTGGCGTCAGCTCGCCCTTTGTGTGGCCCGCACATTTCCTCGGAGCTTGCTGTCAGTGAGCGGAGACCCATGACCACAAGGGCGGTACGGCAACATTGCTAAAGCGTCGGTGGCATTTAGCTTCCTCTTTCCAGGAAACGTTTCGCCGTCGTCGATATCGTGTAGCGGTTTTGTCTTATCTTAAAGTTATCAGACGAGCACGACAAAGCCCCAGGCTTGGTCAACGTCTGGCCAGTTCAGACTGGCTTAATACCATCTGACAGTCACTCCACTAGCATAATAGCGTTGCAGAAGGCTGGGGGCGCTCTCTCTGTGTCCCTTCATAGGCAATCTTGGCATAAAGAGTCACTCCATTGCACATTCCCATCATTACCAATCACAAATCCCTTTACAAGAGAAGGGAAAAAACATGTGATGTTCCGTTTATCCTGGTTTTTGCAGGATTGGGTTTGCGACCAAAATGAAAGTTGGGACACTATAGGCAGATTCCGGCCAGAGAATCCTTTAATCGTCTGTATTTTGTACCTGGGGCATTTTATTTGTTCACACACAGAAGCATCTGTCGACTTCCTTCCTCTTTTTAAGCACCGCATGCTGATGAGGCTTTCAAGTGCACTATTTCTGAGTGTGGGAGGAATCTGCTGGAAAACAAGTAAGACCCAGCTTTTTGATAGACAATCATCCATCCATCCATTTTCCATACCGCTTATCCTCATAAGGGTCGAAGGTATGCTGGAGCCTATCCCAGCTGACTTTGGGCGAGAGGCGAGGTACACCCTGGACTGGTCGCCAGTCAATCGCAGGGCAGACAGACAACCATTCACACTCACATCCACACTCTATTGGACAATTTAGAGTGGCCAATTAACCTAACATGTATGTTTTTGGAATGTGGGAGAAAACCGGAGTACCCGGAGAAAACCCACGCACACACGGGGAGAACATGCAAACTCCACACAGATACGCCCAACGGAGATTCAAACCCTGAACCTCCTGACTGTGAGGCCAACGTGCAACCCACTAAGCATCCGTGCGGCCTTGATAGGCAATTACCACTACTGAATTCAGGAAGGAAGTCAGAGCAAAGTACAAAGGTAGCGTGTATTACAATGGCATTGTTATGCATACAATGCCGCTATGCATGCATGGAAAGTTTGGAAATTGATTTTTCTTGACTTTGAATTTCCAGGTTTGGAAAAGTATGGAAAAAGTATTCACATTTTCAACATTGCTACCACTGTTCTATTTTCTAAAATATAAGCTAAGATGCTTGCGGGAGAGCACACAGTAGGTGCATCCGGGAAAACATTTGGGAAGATTGACAAGTTGAATGGCCAGCCGTCTGCTGTTTTCCTCCTCCAACCCATTTCCAGACCCGCCCAGATGTCGTCCGGTTTTACTGCTGCTTCAACAGACAAGTGATGTCCACACACGTTCTGTCCTCACTTGGACAAAACCCATAATGGGCAAATTACAATTTTCTGACTGGCTGAAGATCCAGAATGGACAAAAATGCAAAGTGCAGACTTTCTGTTGACATCTCCAACATGGGGGTGGCGGCGATATTGAGTCATATGAAGGGGGGAGCGCCGTCCTTTGGTGGTCACTACATTTTTGACTCAAACCAACGTGAGACCGAGTCCAACAATCTATCTGGATTTTGTATTTTTTCATATGAGCTACATTGCCTATCTATAATCTCCTATATGGTGACATAATGGCATACTGTACATATTGGGAATAATTAAAAACAAACGATGAATTCCAGCATTTATTTACAGAATATGATGCCCATCTATTTGCAGACTCTGGAAAAAGTATGGAGTTTTGAAATGTCAAGTCTGTAGGAAGCCTGTGTAAAGATTCCTTGGTGATCACAAATTGCAGGGGTGATGGTTTAGCAGAGACAAATGGCAGATGTTTACAATAAAGGTCAAGTAAGCGGCTCTCACCACCCACTCTTTAAAGTTAAGTTCTCAACGGACTGCGTTGTTTGCGAGACCTCAATAACTGTCCTGTTAAATCTTCATTGGTCATTTCTAAGTATTCCCATTGCATCCCTCGCCACATTGTGTTATTTCACAAAAGAATGAATTCAGAAGGGACTTCTGTTTTGGGGTGGAATGTCGCTTATTAGTACTAAAGAAGAAATTGATGTTTAATTTTTAAAAAATTAGGCGATTGAGAATGAGACAGAACAAGAATTTATAATTTATTAATTATGAGAAAATTACAATAAAAAAATATGACTGGACAAACAAACAAACGTCACAAAGCAGCACAGTTGTGTTTTGAAATCTTTATTGTCACAATATTATTGTCAACATTTTTCAAACCCCCCCAAAAACACTGTTTCGAAAATATATAACGATAATAATAATACATTGTGATAATACTAATAAAGCTAACAGTTTTTCTTGTTTGTCTACTTGTCTGCTATATTTTGGTCCGGGTCAGTCTATTGATAGTAACAAAAAAAATACATTTAAAATGAAATTAAAAAATATATATATATATATTTATAATTATACAATTATAATGCAAGTATAATTATAATATTTTAATAAGTATAATAATAGTATTATAATAAAAATAACATTATACATATATTTAAAGACACATCTTTTGTTTATATTAGTCATTTGTATTAACATTTTAACCTTTTGTATTTACATGATGTCTTATTTTTCCACTTTTGTTGGGTTTTTGCTGTTTTGCGGTTTTATTTTATTTTTTGCTGTGAGCCACATTCAACAAATGGCTCCGGCGCCACACTTTGGACACCCATATGTGTTTTGCCAGGAAGGCGATTGTGTCCAAGCTTTGCCTTCTTGGCGCTGTTGGTCAAGGACTGACTCTTGCTTGTTCACTTTAAGTCCTGAATAAATACAGAACACAAGAAACCCTTAAATAATAAAAGGTGTTATGAAACAGATGTGCATTAGTAGCCCTCGGCGATTACGGGTGCTGCCAAGTCCGAACATCTGTGTGGTAGATCTGACAAATCTTTAAGTAAAATTGATCAAATGTAGAATTATTACAGCTTCTGCTGCCGATGGAAAAAAAAAAAGCCACACTGACACTGTGAACACGAAGGTAGTTTTTGATTGGGGGGTGGACCCAAAGCACTTAACGTTGGTTTCCAATAATGCCTCTAGCACTGCCGCTTCTATGTTACTGTATTATCATTCATAATAGCCATGTCATATTTCACACACAGTCTGATTGGCTTCTGGCTGCCCTCACGATACAGCTTGTCACATTTTTAGTCTTGCTTGCAACAGAACAATAATACAGTATATGTGACTTGTGTGTGCCTTTAAAAAGCAGGTCCTTTAGAAGTGGCTGGTGTTGACTGTTATCTGAGTGGCCGACAGCAGCTCCTGTGTGAATGTGCGCTGCATGTGTTCTCTGCTTGTTAATAAAGCCATTAAAGTGCATCGTGAGCCTCTCCTTAACCACAAACAGCAGCAGTAAAGAAGTATTCTACACTGGCCTCTAGGTGTCAGTAACGTTACATTGATGAGACAACAGCCCCCAGGAAGTTTTCTGTCAATGCTAATGTGTGAGTCTAAGATGGCTTATTGGGTACTATATTGGGTAAGTTAAAAGGTGAGTTTAAAGGTGAATATAGGGATGTAATTTCATGTCTACAGGGCTCTAGTAATGCTAAATAAAGATGTTTTCTATGCTGTGTGCAGGGAAGGTGGTGTCTCCCGCACAATCAATACCTCATTATGTTAAAAAATTCAAAGAGAGGCGACGTTGCAGCATCGGACCGCTGTTGGTAACAGCTCGTAGCTGGACCGTACCTCAGGTTGCGCTGCATTATGTGAAGTCCATATTTTACATTTGCATTTGAGGGTTTAGCAGTTTCTTGCGAGCTGCTGACACAATCATACGTAATCACTCCTTGGCGCAATTAGCTTTCAACATCAAATACGATGGTGCTCCCATTTCTTAGGCTCCTTGTCCTTGTTGTAATGCAATGAGTGGTCCACGGGGACTGCTTGTCCTGGCAGCCCCCGGTCAGCACTTCCCCTGTTCCGTTTTTCTGAGAGCGAGGCAAGAAATAGGCCGAGGGAGGCCCTGTTTTTAGGACCTTGCGCATCAGGAATGTCGCCCCTGCCTGGGGAGTGAGGCAACATTTCTCAAGGTTTCAGCGAAAAAGTTCTCCAGATTAGGCCCTCCCCCTCACCCACTTGGAGCAGACATTTTCGGAATGGAAATGCCTGCCTGCTCAAATGTGCATTTACACGATTCCCGCAGCAAATCCTGACGTGATGCGAGCGGTGCAGGTGGAGCGGTTGGGAAGATTTAGAGCACATGCGTGTCTGGGAATGAGGTTGCTTTCTCTGAGCCACAGGTGCCCGGCAGGGGATGGCGCTCTGAGCGTTGATTTCGCAGGCATCCGCCGCCACCGCCGCCGCCGCCGTGTAGAATAAGCCGGAAAAAGTGCTTCTCCACGCTGCGACGACAATGGGACTGTGAAGGAACCTTTGAGGGCATGAATATGTAGATGAATACCCAGGGAGAACCAGGAAGCCATTCATAGCACGAGCTTGTTCCATTAGGCGGGGGCGACGCGCTGGATGGAGCGAGGGGAAGAGTCAAAGTGGCGGGGAGGGAAAGGGACGGACCGGCGCGAGATACTCGGGAGGACAGCTAATGGCGGCTTCTTTTCTCATGAAGTGCTTTTTCCTGTTAGCAGGGGCCTACTGCCTCACTCTCCGACCGGCGCGACCTTATTTACCTCCGCTATACACTTACATCTCCTCGCCGGCTATTGAATAAAACATCGTTACATTAGGGCCGATGATAAAGTCTTTGAAGCTGAAATGAAAGAAATCTCATCCATTACCATAGATTGTCTCCCGTGTGTGCACGTGCGTGTATGTGTGTGTGTGTGTGTGTGTGCACGTGTCGTTGTGAGTCATATGTGTGTAAATGCTGCAGGCTTCCAGGGATCCATCAGTCTCCCGTCTGGAGCCAAGCTCAGGGAAGGTCAGCCTGATGGATACACCCTGACATGCACACAGCCTGTGAAGTCAGTTGCATGTCCGCATGTGTGTGTTAAAGTGTGTGTGTGTCGGGGTGGGGGGTGGGGGGGTCGTCAGGCCAGACAAGCGGAGAGGCGGGTATGAAGGGATAGTCTGGCCCTCTGTGCCCTAGTTTGAAGGGATTTCAAAAGGGGGTTTAGCTAAAAGGATGGGGAGTGTAGCGGGCTTGCCGGACTGGCCGTGGGGGTGGGCGACCGGGGTGGGTGACGGGGTGGAAGAAAGCCTCCATTCATGAGTGGTGCCATCTCTGACTCCCCAGGGGACTCGGTCTTATCAATGACCGGGGGCCCAGCTGGGAGGATTTGAGCCTTCCCTTTTCCGTACACGCTTTCTTCCGCCAGGGTCCAAAGCCGGCCCGTGTCTCCAAACCAAGTTTGCGTTAGAAATGCCGAGAAAGACTCGGTTTGCGCGTCTGTGGCGTCTTTCCGCACCAAGAGACGCCCCCTCGGGAGGTACCCTCCGATGCCATCTGGAGATGAATTTAGAGTGGTGCAGATTACACGGTGATGAATGATCAGTGTCAGCTAAATGGCTTTTCCTCCGCTAGTGCATCCGAGCAGCTCCTTATTGCTGCTCGCCAGGTGACGAGATCAAACTTTTCCCAGCGAGGGCGGCACGGGGTCCAGTGAAAGGATTCGGGGGTGGCTGTGTTATACTTTGCAAAGCCACCCATGTGGATATGCTAACAAGTTATTTATATTGTGAAGGTGACATTATTACTATCATTTCTTTAGCTGCTTTGAATTATGCAGATATTTATTTGCTTTTTATCTTTTTTTTGGTAACATTGTAACTTCATTCCCCTAATATTTTGACTTTGCTTTCCTAATTTTACATTTTTTTACAACATTTTAAAATGTTATTTCTAATATTGCACCTTTTATTTTAATTTTATGCTTAATTTTTTTTCTCGTAGTGTTACGACTTTATGCTTTTTTCTCTTCAAATTATGAATTTACTCTAATATTTAAACTTTCTGTCCATAACGTTGGGTTTTTATTCCCATAATATTTTGTCTTTGTTTTTGTAATATGTATATTATCTTTTTAATGTTTAAATTTATTTTTGCTATTTTTAAAATTGTTCAAAAATTCCCACTCATTTTTTGGTGTCTAATTTTTGACTTTATTTGTTTCATTTTTTGGTGTCTAATTTTTGACTTTATTTGTTTCATTTTTTGGTGTCTAATTTTTGACTTTATTTGTTTCATATTTGAACCTAAGTTTCAGAAAAAATATTTTTTTAGCATGGTATTAAGAATTTATGCGCTGGAAAAATTATGAAATTATATTTTAATTAATACTCAGTCTTTCTTGTATTTTTTTTCATAACAATATTTTGACTTTAATTTTTACTTTTTGTGTTATTACAGTGTTCTAAAAATTGCAAACAAAAATTTCGGTTTTCCATATTCAGAAATTATTTAATAATAAAACTTTAGGTTCCAGAAAAATTATTTTTTCTCATGACTTTTTTTCTCATGAACTGCTTTAATTTTTACTAATTACTAATTTTTAATATTGCACCTTGAAATGTGTTTCATACTTTGAATGCTTTTTTCCCATAGTCTTATGACTTTATGCTTATGAAATAACTTTTTTCTGTTAATATTATGACTTTACTCCAAGATTGACACTTTCTTCTCGTACTTTTTTGTAACATTAGGACTTTATTGTCATAAAATGTTTTATACAAGTGAAACAACTTTTTCTTATTAATACTTATTCATATACTTATTATTACTTATTCATACTTCATCAAATTCCTGTTTTTGTTGTTTCATAGATTTTTTCATATGTGCCAAGGGCTGATAAAAATAATTTTAAAAATCCTTTGCATGGTGCAAGTGGCCCCCAGGCTGCAATTTGGACACCCTGGCTTAGACCTACACAAAGCTGCTTTCATGTCCATTTTTAGATATAGAGAAGGGCCCCATCATTGCATGAGTTGTCCACCTGTCGTGCTATAAAGGGGGTTTTGTGTAAGTATCTGCAACAGCATCAGCACCTGTGCAATGGCAGCGTCAGGAGATTTGCATTTGTGGTTTGATTCCGTGCATGAGCAACACGGTTGCTACGTTTTTCTTTCCTTCTGCTCTGCGGTTTATGCTCCATCTCTCTGCCTTTGCGGTTAGCCGTAGCAGAGGGGCTTAATGGCCATGAGAACAGGCCGAGCAGAGCATTAGAGCGTAACCTGCGACGGTTCCAGCTGAAATGGATCCAAGCACATCAACACAACATCAACATAATACATTTCACTAGCACACATGGGGCCAAAGGTCGTGTGGCCTTGAAACTTTGACTACACGCATCGCGTTTTCATGCTCAATTTGTTCGCTGGTAGCTGAACAGGTTTCTGTGTTATTTTTAGGAGGACTTAATTCAGTGTTTGCAAAGTTAAAATGTTTTATGCATCCAAAATTGAGTGGGAGTCATATAGAGCAGGGTTTTCTGAATTTTTTGACAAGTTTACTTTAGGCCAGGGGTGTCCAAACTTTTTCTAATGGGGGCCACATAGGGAAAATGAAAGGATGATATTTTTCAAATATATACATATTTGTTCTTCGCTCTTTTTCTCAAAATTTTATCATTTTTTTTCCTCCAAAATTCTTCTTCTTAAATAATGGTTGTATATTTTCTTCATATCATATCATGACTTCATTTCCATAATATAATACTTTTTTTCCTCAGCCTACTTTTCCAAAAATCAGTCTTTCATAATATTGCAATATAAGATAGTATATTTGTATTTTACCTCTTTGCTACTAAAATGACATTATTTTTCCTCATAATACTACGAGTTTATTCTAAAAAAATTGCATCATTTTTGTCATTAGAGTATCGCTATAGAAAATTACTGCTGTTTCTCGTTTATTTCTGTGTTTTTTCCCCGCTTTGTTTTTGTAAAATAAATTCTCGCAATAATGACTTTATTCCTATAGCATAATGTTTTTCAGCATACTATTATGGCGATGTAAATGTTTTACCGCTTTAGCTCATAAAATGGACATGTTTTGGTGTTAGAATGTTGTAACTTTCTCTTATTATAGACTTTATTATTGCTGATTTTTCGGTTTTAAACAAACCTATTCTGTTGCCGCTGCTATGGCCACCTTTGCAGACTCTATTCTGCTTCTATAGCAGCGGTTTCATGGATATTTCCGGGCTTCTTGTGGAATGGTGCCACAGCAGCTTGCTGAACTTTTTTGTCCCCGTGCTACCCCAGAGACCCCAATAACTGGCCTCTATTACACCGTTCCCCTCCCCCGTTTCTGCTTCTTTGAACGTTGCTTTTGTTTCCCTTTTTTGTATTCCCGCCTTAAAAGAGCCTGTTCTTTGGATCATTTAGTAGGATTTTGTAAATCAGTTGTACATGCTGGTAAGCCATACCAAGCAATGGCTCTTTTTTGTATAAAATATTACATTTTTGGAACAAAATAAATATTGTCACTAATATGTTTTTCACCTATATCACAAATTTGTGATGCTGTTTTTTTCTTAAAAAAATATAAAATATATTTTAAAATAAATATACTAAATGTAATATTTTATATGTATATATAAAAATAAATATATTAAATAAATGTATAAAAATACATACACATACATATTATATTAAAACATATATGTATCTATTAAAATATACATATTATATATTAAAATACATAAATATATATTTGTAATATGTTTTAAATATATATGTTATTATAGATATCTTAATATATACATATATACAAACTTTTTTAATATATATTTTTGAAAAGAAAAAACAGCATCACAGCTTTGTGATATAGGTGAAAAACATATTAGTATCATTCCAAAATTATTTTTTTAAAGGTTTTATAATATTATGACTTTTTAAATTAAAAAAATGTGATTTTTTTTAAATTTCCCTCATAGTATATTATAATATAATATAATATATATATCATATAAAATATTTCCCTAATAATATAATGACTTTTTCTCATAATATTATGACTTTTTTTTTAAATTTCCCTCAGAGTACAATAATATAATATAATATAATATAATATAATATAATATAAACAATTTCCCTCATAATATAACAACAAAAATTACAATATTTTTCTCATAATATTTTGACTTTATTCTTGTACAATTACTCCATTTTTTTATTTTAAATTTACATTACATAATTAATTACAAACGTGCTGCTGGCCAATCAAAAAAATGCCAAAAAGGTCTTGTTTGTGACATTTTAAAAAATCAACATTTTTGTTTTGCTTTGCAAGTCTTTTGATCACTTTTAGCCTTTCCCACAGCGTCGGTAAAAACGACATGCACATGCGTCAAATGTTTATGCAAATGTTTATGCAAATTAGATGAACACAAAAAACCCTACTATGCTAAAAGTCATTTCCATCATGCAGTCAAGACTAGTAAATGGGACAACACACACACACACACACACACACATCTTGTTTTCATTAATTTCATTGCAAGTCCTACCACTGGGAAGGAGATGCTTCACTTAAAATATACCACTGGAAGTGTTTGGCAGTTTAAAAGTTAGAAATATGAATAATACATAATGCATTTTATTTTGCGGCACCTTCCCGAACACCCAAGGCCTGTACCATAAGCAACCAAATAATAATAATCGTCATGGTGAAGAAACAAACAATAAATAATTGTGAAATGTGAGTGTCTAAGTTCACATGATATTAAGATGTTAATAAATCGTTCAGGACCGGTTGCGCAATTTCTTTTCCATTATCTAGTCCGGTGCTTACCAAACTTTTTTTGCAACGCCCCCCCTTTTGGGGATAAAATGACTTTCAGCGCCCCCCCCCGGCACCAAAAACTACAATAGTAATGAATAGCGTCCGTGGTAGCCCATCGGTGCCCAGGTCACAACGCCGGGCCCACGGTAGGGGGCGCACCCCCCAGTTTGAAAACCACTGATCTAGTCAGAGATATTATCTCTTTTACTGATCTTTGTGTATAACGAGGGCAAAAAACGAAATGAGTGTAGCAGTGTGCTTCAGTGCTCGTCTACCGGTGTTCTCTGATTAATCGGTAGATGACTCATCGGGGGTCATAATCACATTTTTAAAACCCCTTTTGTCCTGGTATAAATGTGTGACGTCCTTTGCTGGTGTCTTTGGGGATATTTATGGGCATCTCTGGGATTGCACTTAAGGCACTCGCTGTCTCTCCAAGTCCCATTATTATACCGCCAGTCCCATCTTACGTAAGTGTGAGAAAAGAGCCAGGGTAGACCCCCAGAACCTGATGGTCTTTCTGTCTGTTTCTGT
>QODF01000115.1:1256993-1356993 GCA_024372805.1 Oostethus manadensis
ATACAGTATATGTGACTTGTGTGTGCCTTTAAAAAGCAGGTCCTTTAGAAGTGGCTGGTGTTGACTGTTATCTGAGTGGCCGACAGCAGCTCCTGTGTGAATGTGCGCTACATGTGTTCTCTGCTTGTTAATAAAGCCATTAAAGTGCATCGTGAGCCTCTCCTTAACCACAAACAGCAGCAGTAAAGAAGTATTCTACACTGGCCTCTAGGTGTCAGTAACGTTACATTGATGAGACAACAGCCCCCAGGAAGTTTTCTGTCAATGCTAATGTGTGAGTCTAAGATGGCTTATTGGGTACTATATTGGGTAAGTTAAAAGGTGAGTTTAAAGGTGAATATAGGGATGTAATTTCATGTCTACAGGGCTCTAGTAATGCTAAATAAAGATGTTTTCTATGCTGTGTGCAGGGAAGGTGGTGTCTCCCGCACAATCAATACCTCATTATGTTAAAAAATTCAAAGAGAGGCGACGTTGCAGCATCGGACCGCTGTTGGTAACAGCTCGTAGCTGGACCGTACCTCAGGTTGCGCTGCATTATGTGAAGTCCATATTTTACATTTGCATTTGAGGGTTTAGCAGTTTCTTGCGAGCTGCTGACACAATCATACGTAATCACTCCTTGGCGCAATTAGCTTTCAACATCAAATACGATGGTGCTCCCATTTCTTAGGCTCCTTGTCCTTGTTGTAATGCAATGAGTGGTCCACGGGGACTGCTTGTCCTGGCAGCCCCCGGTCAGCACTTCCCCTGTTCCGTTTTTCTGAGAGCGAGGCAAGAAATAGGCCGAGGGAGGCCCTGTTTTTAGGACCTTGCGCATCAGGAATGTCGCCCCTGCCTGGGGAGTGAGGCAACATTTCTCAAGGTTTCAGCGAAAAAGTTCTCCAGATTAGGCCCTCCCCCTCACCCACTTGGAGCAGACATTTTCGGAATGGAAATGCCTGCCTGCTCAAATGTGCATTTACACGATTCCCGCAGCAAATCCTGACGTGATGCGAGCGGTGCAGGTGGAGCGGTTGGGAAGATTTAGAGCACATGCGTGTCTGGGAATGAGGTTGCTTTCTCTGAGTCACAGGTGCCCGGCAGGGGATGGCGCTCTGAGCGTTGATTTCGCAGGCATCCGCCGCCGCCGCCGTGTAGAATAAGCCGGAAAAAGTGCTTCTCCACGCTGCGACGACAATGGGACTGTGAAGGAACCTTTGAGGGCATGAATATGTAGATGAATACCCAGGGAGAACCAGGAAGCCATTCATAGCACGAGCTTGTTCCATTAGGCGGGGGCGACGCGCTGGATGGAGCGAGGGGAAGAGTCAAAGTGGCGGGGAGGGAAAGGGACGGACCGGCGCGAGATACTCGGGAGGACAGCTAATGGCGGCTTCTTTTCTCATGAAGTGCTTTTTCCTGTTAGCAGGGGCCTACTGCCTCACTCTCCGACCGGCGCGACCTTATTTACCTCCGCTATACACTTACATCTCCTCGCCGGCTATTGAATAAAACATCGTTACATTAGGGCCGATGATGAAGTCTTTGAAGCTGAAATGAAAGAAATCTCATCCATTACCATAGATTGTCTCCCGTGTGTGCACGTGCGTGTATGTGTGTGTGTGTGTGTGTGTGTGCACGTGTCGTTGTGAGTCATATGTGTGTAAATGCTGCAGGCTTCCAGGGATCCATCAGTCTCCCGTCTGGAGCCAAGCTCAGGGAAGGTCAGCCTGATGGATACACCCTGACATGCACACAGCCTGTGAAGTCAGTTGCATGTCCGCATGTGTGTGTTAAAGTGTGTGTGTGTCGGGGTGGGGGGGTCGTCAGGCCAGACAAGCGGAGAGGCGGGTATGAAGGGATAGTCTGGCCCTCTGTGCCCTAGTTTGAAGGGATTTCAAAAGGGGGTTTAGCTAAAAGGATGGGGAGTGTAGCGGGCTTGCCGGACTGGCCGTGGGGGTGGGCGACCGGGGTGGGTGACGGGGTGGAAGAAAGCCTCCATTCATGAGTGGTGCCATCTCTGACTCCCCAGGGGACTCGGTCTTATCAATGACCGGGGGCCCAGCTGGGAGGATTTGAGCCTTCCCTTTTCCGTACACGCTTTCTTCCGCCAGGGTCCAAAGCCGGCCCGTGTCTCCAAACCAAGTTTGCGTTAGAAATGCCGAGAAAGACTCGGTTTGCGCGTCTGTGGCGTCTTTCCGCACCAAGAGACGCCCCCTCGGGAGGTACCCTCCGATGCCATCTGGAGATGAATTTAGAGTGGTGCAGATTACACGGTGATGAATGATCAGTGTCAGCTAAATGGCTTTTCCTCCGCTAGTGCATCCGAGCAGCTCCTTATTGCTGCTCGCCAGGTGACGAGATCAAACTTTTCCCAGCGAGGGCGGCACGGGGTCCAGTGAAAGGATTCGGGGGTGGCTGTGTTATACTTTGCAAAGCCACCCATGTGGATATGCTAACAAGTTATTTATATTGTGAAGGTGACATTATTACTATCATTTCTTTAGCTGCTTTGAATTATGCAGATATTTATTTGCTTTTTATCTTTTTTTTGGTAACATTGTAACTTCATTCCCCTAATATTTTGACTTTGCTTTCCTAATTTTACATTTTTTTACAACATTTTAAAATGTTATTTCTAATATTGCACCTTTTATTTTAATTTTATGCTTAATTTTTTTTCTCGTAGTGTTACGACTTTATGCTTTTTTCTCTTCAAATTATGAATTTACTCTAATATTTAAACTTTCTGTCCATAACGTTGGGTTTTTATTCCCATAATATTTTGTCTTTGTTTTTGTAATATGTATATTATCTTTTTAATGTTTAAATTTATTTTTGCTATTTTTAAAATGGTTCAAAAATTCCCACTCATTTTTTGGTGTCTAATTTTTGACTTTATTTGTTTCATTTTTTGGTGTCTAATTTTTGACTTTATTTGTTTCATTTTTTGGTGTCTAATTTTTGACTTTATTTGTTTCATATTTGAACCTAAGTTTCAGAAAAAATATTTTTTTAGCATGGTATTAAGAATTTATGCGCTGGAAAAATTATGAAATTATATTTTAATTAATACTCAGTCTTTCTTGTATTTTTTTTCATAACAATATTTTGACTTTAATTTTTACTTTTTGTGTTATTACAGTGTTCTAAAAATTGCAAACAAAAATTTCGGTTTTCCATATTCAGAAATTATTTAATAATAAAACTTTAGGTTCCAGAAAAATTATTTTTTCTCATGACTTTTTTTCTCATGAACTGCTTTAATTTTTACTAATTACTAATTTTTAATATTGCACCTTGAAATGTGTTTCATACTTTGAATTCTTTTTTCCCATAGTCTTATGACTTTATGCTTATGAAATAACTTTTTTCTGTTAATATTATGACTTTACTCCAATATTGACACTTTCTTCTTTTTTTCTACTTTTTTCTACTTTTTTGTAACATTAGGACTTTATTGTCATAAAATGTTTTATACAAGTGAAACAACTTTTTCTTAATAATACTTATTCATATACTTATTATTACTTATTCATACTTCATCAAATTCCTGTTTTTGTTGTTTCATAGATTTTTTCATATGTGCCAAGGGCTGATAAAAATAATTTTAAAAATCCTTTGCATGGTGCAAGTGGCCCCCAGGCTGCAATTTGGACACCCTGGCTTAGACCTACACAAAGCTGCTTTCATGTCCATTTTTAGATATAGAGAAGGGCCCCATCATTGCATGAGTTGTCCACCTGTCGTGCTATAAAGGGGGTTTTGTGTAAGTATCTGCAACAGCATCAGCACCTGTGCAATGGCAGCGTCAGGAGATTTGCATTTGTGGTTTGATTCCGTGCATGAGCAACACGGTTGCTACGTTTTTCTTTCCTTCTGCTCTGCGGTTTATGCTCCATCTCTCTGCCTTTGCGGTTAGCCGTAGCAGAGGGGCTTAATGGCCATGAGAACAGGCCGAGCAGAGCATTAGAGCGTAACCTGCGACGGTTCCAGCTGAAATGGATCCAAGCACATCAACACAACATCAACATAATACATTTCACTAGCACACATGGGGCCAAAGGTCGTGTGGCCTTGAAACTTTGACTACACGCATCGCGTTTTCATGCTCAATTTGTTCGCTGGTAGCTGAACAGGTTTCTGTGTTATTTTTAGGAGGACTTAATTCAGTGTTTGCAAAGTTAAAATGTTTTATGCATCCAAAATTGAGTGGGAGTCATATAGAGCAGGGTTTTCTGAAATTTTTGACAAGTTTACTTTAGGCCAGGGGTGTCCAAACTTTTTCTAATGGGGGCCACATAGGGAAAATGAAAGGATGATATTTTTCAAATATATACATATTTGTTCTTCGCTCTTTTTCTCAAAATTTTATCATTTTTTTTCCTCCAAAATTCTTCTTCTTAAATAATGGTTGTATATTTTCTTCATATCATATCATGACTTCATTTCCATAATATAATACTTTTTTTCCTCAGCCTACTTTTCCAAAAATCAGTCTTTCATAATATTGCAATATAAGATAGTATATTTGTATTTTACCTCTTTGCTACTAAAATGACATTATTTTTCCTCATAATACTACGAGTTTATTCTAAAAAAATTGCATCATTTTTGTCATTAGAGTATCGCTATAGAAAATTACTGCTGTTTCTCGTTTATTTCTGTGTTTTTTCCCCGCTTTGTTTTTGTAAAATAAATTCTCGCAATAATGACTTTATTCCTATAGCATAATGTTTTTCAGCATACTATTATGGCGATGTAAATGTTTTACCGCTTTAGCTCATAAAATGGACATGTTTTGGTGTTAGAATGTTGTAACTTTCTCTTATTATAGACTTTATTATTGCTGATTTTTCGGTTTTAAACAAACCTATTCTGTTGCCGCTGCTATGGCCACCTTTGCAGACTCTATTCTGCTTCTATAGCAGCGGTTTCATGGATATTTCCGGGCTTCTTGTGGAATGGTACCACAGCAGCTTGCTGAACTTTTTTGTCCCAGTGCTACCCCAGAGACCCCAATAACTGGCCTCTATTACACCGATCCCCTCCCCCGTTTCTGCTTCTTTGAACGTTGCTTTTGTTTCCCTTTTTTGTATTCCCGCCTTAAAAGAGCCTGTTCTTCGGATCATTTAGTAGGATTTTGTAAATCAGTTGTACATGCTGGTAAGCCATACCAAGCAATGGCTGTTTTTTGTATAAAACATTACATTTTTGGAACAAAATAAATATTGTCACTAATATGTTTTTCACCTATATCACAAATTTGTGATGCTGTTTTTTTCTTAAAAAAATATAAAATATATTTTAAAATAAATATACTAAATGTAATATTTTATATGTATATATAAAAATAAATATATTAAATAAATGTATAAAAATACATACACATACATATTATATTAAAACATATATGTATCTATTAAAATATACATATTATATATTAAAATACATAAATATATATTTGTAATATGTTTTAAATATATATGTTATTATAGATATCTTAATATATACATATATACAAACTTTTTTAATATATATTTTTGAAAAGAAAAAACAGCATCACAACTTTGTGATATAGGTGAAAAACATATTAGTATCATTCCAAAATAATTTTTTTAAAGGTTTTATAATATTATGACTTTTTAAATTAAAAAAATGTGATTTTTTTTAAATTTCCCTCATAGTATATTATAATATAATATA
Organism: Oostethus manadensis; assembly: GCA_024372805.1. Classification (NCBI taxonomy): domain Eukaryota; kingdom Metazoa; phylum Chordata; class Actinopteri; order Syngnathiformes; family Syngnathidae; genus Oostethus; species Oostethus manadensis. The sequence continues at coordinate 1,262,682 of QODF01000115.1, forward strand.
ATATATATATCATATAAAATATTTCCCTAATAATATAATGACTTTTTCTCATAATATTATGACTTTTTTTTTAAATTTCCCTCAGAGTACAATAATATAATATAATATAATATAATATAATATAATATAAACAATTTCCCTCATAATATAACAACAAAAATTACAATATTTTTCTCATAATATTTTGACTTTATTCTTGTACAATTACTCCATTTTTTTATTTTAAATTTACATTACATAATTAATTACAAACGTGCTGCTGGCCAATCAAAAAAATGCCAAAAAGGTCTTGTTTGTGACATTTTAAAAAATCAACATTTTTGTTTTGCTTTGCAAGTCTTTTGATCACTTTTAGCCTTTCCCACAGCGTCGGTAAAAACGACATGCACATGCGTCAAATGTTTATGCAAATGTTTATGCAAATTAGATGAACACAAAAAACCCTACTATGCTAAAAGTCATTTCCATCATGCAGTCAAGACTAGTAAATGGGACAACACACACACACACACACACACACATCTTGTTTTCATTAATTTCATTGCAAGTCCTACCACTGGGAAGGAGATGCTTCACTTAAAATATACCACTGGAAGTGTTTGGCAGTTTAAATGTTAGAAATATGAATAATACATAATGCATTTTATTTTGCGGCACCTTCCCGAACACCCAAAGCCTGTACCATAAGAAACAAAATAATAATAATCGTCATGGTGAAGAAACAAACAATAAATAATTGTGAAATGTGAGTGTCAAAGTTCACATGATATTAAGATGTTAATAAATCATTCAGGACCGGTTGCGCAATTTCTTTTCCATTATCTAGTCCAGTGCTTACCAAACTTTTTTTGCAACGCCCCCCCTTTTGGGGATAAAATGACTTTCAGCGCCCCCCCCCGGCACCAAAAACTACAATAGTAATGAATAGCGTCCGTGGTAGCCCATCGGTGCCCAGGTCACAACGCCGGGCCCACGGTAGGGGGCGCATCCCCCAGTTTGAAAACCACTGATCTAGTCAGAGATATTATCTCTTTTACTGATCTTTGTGTATAACGAGGGCAAAAAACGAAATGAGTGTAGAAGTGTGCTTCAGTGCTCGTCTACCGGTGTTCTCTGATTAATCGGTAGATGACTCATCGGGGGTCATAATCACATTTTTAAAACCCCTTTTGTCCTGGTATAAATGTGTGACGTCCTTTGCTGGTGTCTTTGGGGATATTTATGGGCATCTCTGGGATTGCACTTAAGGCACTCGCTGTCTCTCCAAGTCCCATTATTATACCGCCAGTCCCATCTTACGTAAGTGTGAGAAAAGAGCCAGGGTAGACCCCCAGAACCTGATGGTCTTTCTGTCTGTTTCTGTAGTTAATGAATGTTTCTTTTTCCCGCAGGGCTCCGGAAATCATCCTGGGCCTGCCGTTCTGCGAGGCAATAGACATGTGGTCCCTGGGCTGCGTGATCGCTGAGCTCTTCCTGGGCTGGCCTCTCTATCCCGGAGCCTCGGAGTACGATCAGGTACGGGACTGCATGCCCGGAACCTACAGGTTCTAGAAGAGGTGGTCTCGGTACTGGTGTGAATAAAGCCAGTGCTGTTCGGCTGTGATGCACTTTAAACGTTAAGAAACTGCATTCAACCCTCGCCCCTTCACTCTATCACATCCTAAAATGTGCTGCTGGGAGTCACCAGCCTAAGCCGCAAAACCCAAACTTCCTTCTCCTTGGGTACTCCATCCCGGTCTTCTCGACGGATCCCTAGGCGTTCCCAGGCCAGGTGAGAGACATAGTCTTTCCAACGTGTCCAGGGTCTTCCTCGAGACCAAACAATGATTTTACTCTCAGGTTTCTGTGGTTTTCATCTTATCTGTTTGGGAGAACCCAAGGATCTTGGATCTTGGATCACAACCCAAACCTCATGACCACAGGTGAGGGTAGGAATGTAGTTTGATGGGTTAGCTGTGAGCTTTGCCCTTTCGGCTTCACCACAACAGTCCGATGGAGAATCTGTATGCACCATGGTCGAGTGGTTAACATGTTGGCCCCACAATCAGGAGATCTGGAAGATCTTTGTCTGGCATCTCAGTGTGGAGTTTGCATGTTCTCCCCATGCGTCCCTGGGTTCCAAAAACATGCATGTCGGGTTCATTGGCCACTTTAAAATATCCATAGGTATGAATGTGAGTGGGAATGGTTTTTTGTCTGCCCTACGATTGACTGGCAACCGGTCCAGGCTTGTACCCCGGCTCCACAATAATCCCTACTCTGAACCCCCAATGTCAATTCCCGTCCAACACTTACGGTAATTTGGAGCAGAGAAACCCCACTGCAGGTGTGGAAGCACTTCACATTGCTTGTGGAAAGGATTTTAGAGGGCGGGCTTGTTGTTCAATCCCCAAAACAGGCCATTACGAGTCCTGCACAGCCCCCAAGTTTATAGCAACATATGCCACCGCGCCACTCTTCCAATTAGTCAGCCCCTGTGCTGCAGAGCGAGACATCGCTGAGTTCCCTCGCTCAGACTCGGTCACAAAAACCGCGACAGAGATCTTGTCTGATTTTTGTCTCATTTGCAAATCCGTGTTAAATGCTTTTGATTGGGTTCTTTTTCTCACTTTTTGTCTCCTCAAAACAAAATACACCTCCATCTTGAAGGCTTACACGATTTGTCATTATCGCCTGTCTTGCAGATCCGGTACATCTCACAGACTCAGGGTCTGCCCGCAGAGTATCTGTTGAGTGCCGGGACAAAGACCACCAGGTTCTTCAACAGAGACCCCGAGTCCACCTACCCTCTTTGGAGACTGAAGGTACACCCAGAGTGACGTACACAAACGATCATATGTCCACTTTTCACAAAAATCCACTCTGATATTCGTTTTTATCGCCATGTCTGTCTGTAGCGCCCTACAAAAATAAGCAATATAATAATTCTTAGCTTTTCCATAAGCCTATACAAGGTCACTGCATTTGGTTTTCATTTATTTTGGCCAATATGCAGATAGTGTGTAAAACTTTCTCAGTAGATTATCGCTGTCTCATATTCCCGAAAACGCTCTTTTCCATAAAACTGCTGAACTTGCACCCCGGCAAGTCCAGCCCATGACGGCGCCGCCGCAGGCTGAAATGGAACGCACAAAGCATGATGGGCGCGTCACTGTACCCGCCTCTCATCTTGATACTCTTCGCACCGTGGAACTGGGTCAATCTGGACTCATCGGACCACGTGACCTTTTTCCATTGCTCCACTGTTCGGTCTTTAGGCTTCTTAGCAACCTAAAGCCCGTTTTTACGAATGTGCCAGTGTGGAAATAAAAATAAAATGTCTCGGGTTATTTGTTCTAGGATTTGTTTGCTGTTTTTGGTCTGTCAGTGTTTACAGCATGTTTTGTAGCCGGAGACGAGGAAACGGTGATTCATGTTTGAGATTGAGTAGGTGGGAAATGATGCAAGAAGGTTTACACGACTCACAGCACATACTCATGCCTATCTCCATGCAACTAAACATTTTGGAAAATTGTAACAGTATTTATTTTATGATTTTTTCGCATTCATTTTAATGGCAGGAAATACTAAATGAACGTTGTATTTTACATTACAATATTTGCATTGTATTGCATTGTGTGACCATTTGTATTTTATTAGATTTATTTTTATTAGATTTTTCATTAGACATATATATATACAGTATATATATATATACCGTATATATGTGTGTGCTTATGCATTTTCATGCATTCCCAATCAAAGGATGTTAGATGAGTGTTTGTATGACACCCCAGGGTTGTTCAGAGTGCGAGTGGGTTCTGCTGTACCTCAGCAACAAGAAGCCATAACGAGTCACATATAAATAGTGCAGCTCTAGAGGGGAAGTGTGTTGATGGTTTGAGAGGAACATCTGCTTTATGTCTCCCGCAGACTCCTGAGGACCACGAAGGAGAAACAGGGATCAAGTCCAAGGAGGCGCGCAAGTACATCTTCAACTGCTTGGACGACATGGCCCAGGTATGTCGTTTCTGTATCTTGACAGAGAAGTAAAAGGGATTTTACTTTGCCCGGCATTTGCATCCGCCACTCGGGCACTGAAGTAACGGGGCTGTTACTTCAAGAAGAATCATTTCATTTCCGTCTAGCAGCTCGACTCAAATGGAAAAGTGCCACAAAGTGGTAGTCGATTGATTTTCCCATCCCCTTTTCAACTTTTGATAATGGAAATACCAAAAAAATGCATACTGTACCCACTTGCTTGGTGGACTATTTTGAGCCCACCCATTTAAAGAGTATCAGTAAAATGTTTCAAATTGGTGGTCTCCAAGCTTTGTGAACCCACAAAAACCGTCAAACTTCTGGACTGGTGAAAAAAGAAGAGTGAGCTCCAGACCTCATGGTAATCCAATGTATAAAACACAGTGGCATATGCCCAGCCTCAAGGTGCCATCTTCTCAATACACAAACAATGATTAAAGGAAAACTGTACTTTTTTTTTGCAATTTTGTGTGCATCATTTTGTGAGGCTCTCCATTTTTCTGTTGCATTCTAGTTTTGCAGTTTTTAACTAACTGTGAACGTAATAGGGATTCACTCTCTATAAAGGGCCCTAAAGACATACAAAAAACCCCAAGCTGTAGCAAGAAAATAATTGTTGTGATGCAGTCTCTTGGAGCAGTGTCCTCCTCACCAGCCTCTCAATGCAGTTGTTGGTGACGGAAGTAGCCCAGGAAAGAAGTTCAAGTAATGCTTACAATGACCAAAATACTGTGAGTATTACATGTTATCATGACTGTTAGTAACTGTTACTTCATGGTTACTGCATGTAAATGCAGTACATGTAAATGGGGTGCAGAATTCTAAATATACCATCATCCATCTGAGTTGCCCACCCATCCGTTTTATCCCCGGGTCCGGGTCACGGGGGCAGCAGTCTCGGTAGGGAAGTCCGTCGAAGACCAGGTTGCCCATGCGGCCGCCCTCAACCGCCACCCAAATCGCCTAGCACCAGACTTTTATGCTTGCCCCTACAGGTGGTGGGTCTGCAGTAATGTCGCCTACCAGACAGTCAAGATGGAGTTAAGCCGGGAGGCAAAGCTCACAATTTACCGGCAACTCTATGTTCCCTTCCCTCCATCCTTTTGGTCATGACCCGCTTTGGGTCATGACCAAAAGAATGAGATTGCGGATACAACCGGCGGAAGTGATTTTCCTTTGTAGGGTGGCTGGACTCACCCTAAGAGATTGAGTGAGGAGGTCGGCCACCCGGGAGGAGCTCAGAGTGGAGCTGCTGCTCCTTCACATTGAGAGGAGCCAGTTGAGGTGGCTCGGGCATCTCGTCCGGATGCCTCCCTGGTGAGGTGTTCCGGGCATGCCCATAAGGGTGAAGACCCTGGGGCAGACCTAGAAAATGATGGAGGGACTATGTCTCACAGCTGGCCTGGGAACGCCTTGGTGTCCTCCCATTGGAACTGGAAGAGGTGGCTGAGTACCAGGAAGTCTGGAGTTCTTTACCGAGACTGCTGACCTGGATAAGCGGAAGAAAACGTAATAGAACAGTAGTGAACATTTTAAAAAGGTGTGTGTCTGGGGTTGGAATGAACCCGGCTTTATCGTATTACGTCATCGTTGGGAAGCTGTTTGTTTTGACGATCTTGCAATAAATGTATACAAGGATTATTTACATGGCTTTTTATAGCGTGGACCTCCAGTGAATTCACGGTGGGAAAGTTCACATGTAGCCAAGACATTTTCATAGGACACGTCTGTCAGTGAGATGATAGTGAGCGTTTGTTTGCTCTCGCTCGGCCAAATACTGCCTCCGCTAGCAGTTGCGACAAAGGCGATGGAAAATGACAATATTTTTCCCAGGCCACCTTTGTCTTTATGAGGCTCCGGCCTGATCGCTGTGGACGCTGGTGAATGATTTGCTTTGAAATAAGCTCATCTTGATGCACAAGCAGCTGCAGCCTCAGGATACCGTCCATGCGGGCACATGCGGGTACATAAATGACGGGGGACAATTATGGCTGTCCGGTAGGGCCCACGGCTGCTCCGAGACATGTCTGGAATAACATGCCGTCGGCTCGTTCAAGATATTATCGCTGCCCGGGCTTGTTGTAGGTACAGTGGCCAAGCAAACACACGCTCATGTTGCACGTAGTTTAATGTAAGCAACCTGGAGGGGTGTTGATATCCGCAGTTGATATCCCGATATCCACTGGTGCAGCCCGACTCGGCTTACCATGAAACAAATTGGAGATAAAGCGTAACGCGGGAGAAAGCTGCAGACATTGCCGCATCTCGCTATCCACCCGTATAAACAAGTCAGTATTGTGGACGTCTGCGTCGACGTGTGTAATGCATGATCAAGCCGAATGCCCCGAAAGACAAGAGGCCTGCGGATGCCAGGAAGATAAAAACCCTCCTGTCTTTTGTGGGAAGTGCGGCGAGGGTTTAGTCACAAGTGTATCTAATTTCACACCATCAAACAGAACAGAACTGGAAGTCTGATACAGATGGGAGGAAGGCCGGCACTGTTCAGTTAGCTTGGGGGGCATCCCTTCAAAACCCCTCAAAGTGATGAGTCAAGTTAGGACAGGAAGAAGTGGATCAGTCAGCACGTATAGAATGTTTGTACTTTATTCCCATAATATAAACACAACGTTTCCCTCTAATTTTTCAAAAATTACAACTTTATTTTGTTTTTTGTTTCTAATAATAGTAAAGTATTTAAAAAAACATAATTTTTCTATGATATGTCAATGCAGTGCTACTAAAATGACATTATTTTTCCCAAAATATTATGAATTTATTGTCCTAAAATTGTATTTTGACTATGGTATTTTACTATTTCTGCTTTTTTTTTTAACTATTTCAATTTTCTTCATGTAAACTTTTGTCTTGCAATATTTCCATAATATTTTGTCTTTAGTCCCATAATAGTAAAGTAAAGATTTTCCCCAACTTAAATTTCCAAAAATTCAAAATCTACTTACTTTACTATAATATTACGACTTCTAGGAAGTATTTTTTTCTTTACTATTATACAGTATTTTTCTATTCGCAAGTTTTTTTTTAATTATTCCAAATTTCTTCTTGTAAATTTTTGTTTTGCAATATTATGACTTTATTCCCATATTTCTCTTTATTCCCATAATATTTTGTATTTATTCCCATAAATTAATAATTTATAATTATACATTTTTCCCCCAACTTAAATTTCAAAAAATTCTAATTTGACATTGTCTTGTTTGTTTATAATTATTTTTTGTGAATATTTCCTCTTCTCAAAATATTACAAGTTTATTTTGCTATTTTTTATTTCAAATTTCTTTTTGGAAATTTTTATTTTGCAATATTATGACTTTTTTGCCATAATATTTGGTCTTTATTCCCATAATATTATACATTTTCCCCCAACTAAATTTTCCAAAAATTCAAAATCTACTTACTTTAATATAATATTACGACTTCCAGGAAGTCTTTTTTATTGAATTTTTCCACCTCTCAAAATATTAGAAATGTATTCTCGTACTATTTTTACTTTTTTCTTATTAGTATAAGACAATTTTCTTTTATTTTAACTATGGTATTTTTACATTTCTGTTATTTTTTTAACTATTTAAAATTTCATCTTGGAAATTTTTGTTTTGCAATATTGTGACTTTTTTACCATAATATTTGTCTTTATTCCAATAATATACTGTATGGTCTTAAATCCCATAATATTATACATTTTTCCCCAACTTTTTTCCTAAAGTTCCAACTTTATTTAGTTTTTTTCTCATAATATTAAGACTTCTAAGAAGTATTTTTTTTGTCTTGAATATTTTCACTTCTTGCTGCTAAAATTGTTATTTTCCCCAAGTATTATGGTGTTATTTTTGTTATAAGGTGCATGAATGCGCAAAACACCAACACGTAGTTCAACAACAGTGCAAAATAAAGTTCCTTACGACACAAACCAAAACTACCACACTCATTTTTTCCCCTCTGGTGACACATTTTTTGCCTGTTTCTCCTGCCGTTGCTATGGGCCAGATGTTGAATTTATTGGTTGATTTGATTCTGTGGGACAAGTTGATAGCGTGCAGGTCCTGCTTTTTTAGCGTCATCGTTTTCTGAGATGTCACTCGATACGCAGCCACCCCGCTCTTTACACCAGGGTGGCATGTCGGTGCCACTGAAGACACAGATGTTGACACGCGAGGACACATTCTTCATCTTGAGGTCTTCAGTTGATTCATCCATCCATCCATTTTCTAAGCCGCTTATCCTCATTAGGGTTGCGGGGATGCTGGAGCCTATCCCAGCTGACTTGGGGTGTCCTGTGGGATGGCGGCACGCTATTATGGCGTCGACGGAGTCCAGCTTGGTGGCCTTAGGATCTCATCTCTGCTATTTGTGGACGATGTGGTCCTTATGGCCTCATCAGGCTGTGACCTTCAGTGGTGTAAAGCTTCTAGGATGAGATTTAGCACTTCCGAATCCGAGGCCATGGTTCTTAGTCAGAAATGGGTGGATTGTACCCCTGGGGTCGGGAGTGAGATCTTGCCCCAGATGGAGGATTTCAAGTATCTCAGGGTCTTGTTCAAGAGTGAGGGAACGTTGGAGCTTGAGGTCGACAGACGGATCGGTGCAGCGTCTGCAGTAATGCGGTCGCTGTACCGGACCTGGAAGACAAAGCTCTCTGTTTACCGTTCGATCTACGTTCCCGTAGGATGGCTGGACTCACCCTAAGAGATAGGGTGAGGAGTTCGGCCATCTGGGAGGAGCTCAGAGTAGAGCCCCTGCTCCTTCACATCAAGGGGATCTAGTTCAGTCGGCTCATGCATTTAGTCAGGATGCCTCCCGGACGCCTTCCTGGTGAGGTGTTCCGGGCATGCCCATCCGGGAGAAGACCCTGGGGAAAACCTAGGACACGCTGGAGGGACTATGTCTCACAACTGGCCTAGGAACACCTTGGTGTCCTCTCGGTGGAACTGGACGAGTTGGCCAGAGACCAGGAAGTCTGGACGTCTCTACTGAGACTTGCCCCCGCGACTGGGACTCAAATAAGCGGAAGAAAATGGAATGGAATGGTTTGTTTTTTGTTGGCCCACGGCACAATGTAGGAATCCAAATTTAACACAAAAATTAAACAAAAGGTACAGATTGTTTCGAAATATCTATATACGAGTAACATTTTTCTTATCCTTTTTACAAAACTAAAAAAATATATACACAAATATTTTCACTATCTTATGTTTTCAGTGTGCGGCCCTCGGTGGAAAAAGTCTGGACACCCCTGCTTTAGACGGACAATCAATATGAACCAAACACAAACAGTTAGGGGTTTCGTCCTCAACGAATCAGAAAAGAGGCGAAAGTGCGGATTGCTGTTTCCCAAAGTCAAAGCTGACGTGCGTATTTTGTTTTGCCTCAGAGAAACAGATAGTAAGTCTGATTTCATGGATGGCTAAGAAAATTCAAAAATATTCTCATTGAGAGGCTGAAATCTGAGGATTTTTACCTCAGAAAATCAATTAAATAAATTGCTGATTAATTGAATGCGATTAATTAAATGCGATTAATTGTTGCGGCTCAAATGTCATCGTAGGACAAGATGATACTGAAGTTACACAATTCAGCATATCCAGAATATACTGTACATATGCGGACATCATTTGTCCAAATTTCTCAACTCACGGGCATATGTTTGCCCAAATTATACGACCTAACAGCTGTCGGAATTTGGACGTTTTAGTGTCCCTTTCTCAAAGTCATCTTCCACCGGCTATGGCGCTGTAATTATTCCCCACCCCATTCCACAGATTATTCCTTTATCACAGCCGGTGGAGATGGCAAGCGGAGAGGTGCGGTTACAGACTGAATAACTTGCACGGGGGGGGGGATTGCATCAGATTTGTGGCGTTGACTGGCAGCACATCTGATAGCCCCTGGAGCTGGCCTGCAGATAAGCGCTGTGGCTTTAAGAAAGCAGACCCGTTCCCCGGCATGTCATGGTAAACAAGGGCGCCTGTCTGCTCCTCACGGCGGCTGACAATCTTGTTGGTTTAAACAAAGACCTGCTATATCGTGACCTTGGCGCTTGTTTAAACGCAGGGAATGAAGCACAGCCGGTCCAATCTATGCCAGTTTGTCTAGCGGGCAGGAAGGGGTTGTAATAAAGCTCCCAAATGAGTCTCCGCTAATGAGGTGACGCTTTCATCAGCGTGGCTTCGTCTCTTTGTTTCTTTCGTTTTAGTTTGTCATGTGTGGAAACTGCAACTGTGAAAGTGGCCATAGATGTGTTTCTGCTATTATTTATCCGGAAAAGGCATCATCAGTTGCCTGATGTTAGTATGGTCAGAATTTGAAAAGATGTCACATGAGCAGCGCTGGGATTGGGACATACCAATGTAATGCACCGGGCTAGGACAAACATGACAGCCGGCTGATGTGTTTATATTCAGGCAAGCATTTTTTTGTAAACTTCAGCAATTTTTTTTTTTTTTACATTGAGGTGGGTGAAATTTTTGAATTTATTTTCATTTTATTTTTATTTCTTTGAATTGTTAAAAATATCCGTGTTTATGAAATTTCTACTTCTTGACTGCTGATTGGATAAGCCAGGAAAAGGGGCAGATGTACGGTAGAGTTACACATCTCCCATCATGCTTTGCTAATATTACGACTTTCTAAGAAAATGTATTTTTTCTTTAATATGTGGAAAAAAACTCATAATATTACTTATTTTCACCGAATTGCGACTCTTTTTCTCATGAGGGTACAACTTTTTTCTCTTGTAAATGTTCTTTCTGTAATTAGCACTATAGTCCCATAATATTTTGACTTTATTCTCATAACATTCGGCCACATCTGCAACGTATCAAAAACCTAACCAAAAATTACTTTAAAATGTGTCTTTAAGATTTCAATCTTACTAAAAACAAGGTTAATGTTTTCATATTATTTATTGTTTTTGTAAAATTCTAACATTTTGTTATATTCTCTAATATTTTGTCTTATGCCTTTGAAATAAAGTCTCATCTTTTCTGGGTTTTTGTTTTTAGTTATCTTGTTAAATTATATTTTTAGAATGTGCAGCAAGCCGATTAAAAAACTGCCTTGAGCCGCAAATAATTCCCGTGCCACACTTTGGACACCCCTGGTCTAGAGGGTACCATACCTCTCAGCCTAAGTCGGAATGAGCTGCGTAGAAATGCACCGGCTTGCCATTCAAATCTGTCTTATTTAATCAAATTATGGTTGCAAGTTACCTTTTTGCTAAACTGAAGTAATGTTTTAACCAGATCTGCAAATTCTCCATGCTCAAAGGGAACCAAAACATTGTTCCTGATATCATTAGATGGCACAGACTGAAATAATGAGCTTGCACAACACACCACCTAACTAGCAGATTCCATTACTTGGACAAATTAACTGCTTTCCTCCCAGGGAAGCAACATGTTTTAGCTGCTCTGTGGCCCCAGGTGCAAAAAAAAAAAAAGTTGTTCTGGTTCCCTGCCTGTTCAGTCAGTGCATGCTCTCCGTGTAGCTGTGCAAGTGAGCAGGAATGCGCTGCTCGGTCCAGCATTTAGCCACAGGTTTAAATACAGATGAAGCTTCAAAGCGGCTTGTGAACATATTTAGGTTGACACGTGTCGGGTCAGCGTTTTCCACAGATTTCCACAGGATGGTGTCCTCTGTCGAATTTCCCCTACCGACCCAAAGTTGGTTGTTTTTACAACACAGGAAGGAATAAAAATCTGAGTAATGGCATCTTGACATATTACAAGTGGTGCTGCAAATAGCAGTGCAAATGTTTATAATGTCGCTGCAAAGCAAGGTTACACTGTAAAACTGTCACACATTGATAGTAAATGACCCTAAAACTAAAAAACAATATGAAATCATTTTTACATTAAAAAACAGTAAATCAGTAGTAGTTGCTAAAACTGTAATTTGTACATAGTTTACCTGTAGAGAATGCATTACTCCATTGTTCAAATCACAATAAGTCAACGTAAACTTAAAAAACGGTGGAAGGCAGTTTTGGTGAAATGGAAAAACCGTTAAGCTCACGAGCTCCCCCTGGTGGCCATTGAGCTTTGCTGGGAATAATGCATTCTGGCAGCTTGTAGTCCAAAAAATACAGTATTAATGAAAACTGTGCATGGTAGGCGCCACCCCCCACCGCCATCGTAATGCCAGGCCCCCCCTAAGGGGCGCACCCACCAGTTTGAAAACCACTGCATTATGGGAGGAAGTTCAAATAGTGGCTGTTTTTTTATTTTAAACTCATATTTGTACTTGTTTGTATATTCCTTAGGTATGCATTTTGAGTGTTAAGTCGCTGTGTGGTGATTTAGGCTTTTATTTAAGATGGCACCGCCAGTCAGACTTTTATATTGACTAATGGCATCTTGCGATTTCCGACTGACAAGCTGGATGTGCGATTTCTCGTAGGTCATGATTGGCTCTTGTCCTGTACCCTCACCTGTTCCCACACTGTTTTTGCACCCCCCCCCCCCTCCCCCCAAAAAAAAGAAGAAAATCTGATAATAATGAAACGTGTTCGTGATAGCCGCCCCCCACCCCCGTCATAATGCTGGGCAACCCCCCAGTTTCTCTAGACCAGTGGTTCTCATGTACGTTTTGTCATGGCTCCCCGATGGACAGAAATGTTTTCACACCCCCACCCCAACACTATTAAGAAACTATTGAGAATAATCCAATAATCGGTACTACACAGACTGAAATGTAAACAGCTGTGAGGCATACAACCATATTTAAGAGTCCAATTGCATGTTGAGTACAATAAATGAGTACATGTTGGCAAGTCTGTGGTAACATTGAAAGTAGTCCCTGCCTGACAGTTCACAGCGCTCACACGTAAATTATGGCGCCCTATTATTACAGAAAAATCACTACCATGAAAATACAGCTGTTGTTTACTGTAAATGGAAAAGCGATGCCATTGTTTTTTTAAGGTAATATTCCCGCAACTCAGCTGCCAGTTTTTAACGTAAAATCTACAGTTTATTTTTTTTTTTTACACATAGACCAACACCCGAAATGATGAGGATGCAGATTTTTGCAAGTATTTCCAGCATGGGAAAAAGCTGAGAAGGGCATTTTTTTTTGGTCTCTCATGTTTACATAGAAACCTGATGGGACATTCTGTACACAACTACATCGTTGATGTGCGTGCGTCTGTTTGCCGCCTGCAGGTGAACATGACGTCAGATCTGGAGGGGAGCGACTTGCTGGCAGAGAAAGCCGACAGGAGGGAGTTTATCGACTTGTTAACCAAGATGCTGACCATAGACGCAGATAAGAGGATCACGCCTATTGAAACGCTCAACCACCCCTTTGTGACGATGTCGCATCTCCTGGATTTCCCACACAGCACACAGTACGAGCTCTTATTGCTGGCGTTTATCTAATTATCGTACTTAATGGTGCAATTGCATCCACCGCTCTCGTAAAAAAAAAAAAAAAAAACACTTTTCATCTCTCCCTCTTTCCTCTTCTCTAGTGTGAAATCATGCTTCCAGAATATGGAGATCTGCAAACGCCGCGTCAACGTGTACGACACGGTCAACCAGAGCAAGACGCCCTTCATCACCCATGTGGCCCCCAGCACCTCCACCAACCTCACCATGACCTTCAACAACCAGCTCAACACTGTGCACAGCCAGGTGAAACTTTATTTATAAACTACATTGTAAAACAGCCACTACTGCCCCACAGTGGTGTACAGGAGTAACAAACAGCGTGATAGTAAAAACAAATCTGTACATGGAAAAAATAGCTAAAAACAATAAAGAGCACAATTGAAAATGTCCAGTTCAGCCTGCAAGACGCTAATCACAGAACCTCAGCTCTGTAGCCCGACTGTGCAGAACAAGCAGTTCTGATAAATAAAGTGGCGGCAGCCCTTGAAGAAATGTAAAAACAAATAATAAAGTCAATTCTAAAATTAACAGGCATCAAGCGGAGAGGAGCGAGCGCAGGAGTGCTGTGCTCGTGTCTTTTAGATCCTGCAAGCAGGCGCAGGCGGACTCATTTTGGACCAGTTGTAGTCGGCGGGTGGAGGGACTGCTGAAGGGCAAAGTATAAGGCGAGATATGATCAAAGAATGTACAACTCTTCCATCTGGTTCGGAGGCAGGCATGGTTAACCTTCCCTTTGAGTCTGAGCTGAGAAAGACACTTTTCACCACTGAACTTACTGAACTACATTAAGGTAATAAGCTTTAATAAGCGTTAATAAGCAGTCATTAATGTTTACAAGCCTTCTTTATTAATTAGATGTTAACATACTGAAGCCGATTGTAACAAGTACTTAATTATTTTGACAATAGTGATCCAAATGGCTAATAATGTCTTATAAAGGCTAGTAAATGCTGGTATTATGTACTTATTAACAGTTAACTTCTCTGCAGCTACTGAATCTAAAGTTGGAGCAGTGTCTTATTAGAATTAATAAAGTCATTACTTTATTTACTACTTTTTACTTATTAACCGTTATCAATGCTGCTCTGAAGATCAAAAGTGGGAACAATAAAGTGGAATTAATAAAGTCATTATTACGCACTTATTAACCTTAACCCTAACCCTTTAATCCATCCATCCATCCATTTTCCTCCGCTTATCCGGGTCCGGGTCGCGGGGGCAGCAGCTTCAGTAGGGAAGTCCAGACTTCCCGGTCCCCCTTTAATATATAATGGTATTAATGTAATAGGAATCTTGTTACCTTTAATTACTGTTTATTAAGGCTTATTACAAGCACCTCAATATAAAGTGTTACCAAAAGAACTATCAATAAATACACCAAGGTTTTTTTTCCCGCAAAGTAGGATTCCTTAGTTTATTTTTTTTATATTTCTATACATTTTTTTATATTTTTGTAGCATAAATACCAATCAATAACTTGTTTACAACCACTTTTTAACAATATTCCTTCTAGACATGAACTAACACCTCTACAGTCACCTTTACAATGGTATTACCCAAAATAGTTGGCCGTGTGTTGCAATAAATGTTGTCCTTAGGGGAGCAGAGTGAGTGTCAGGAAATGACATTGAGGGATCAAAGTTGAGTTTCAGCATGTAGAATATCTTCTTACTACTACTACACATCGTATAACGTCTTAGAACGCGTCTTTTTAAGTGCCTTAACATTTTATTATTAGTTTTTGACTAATAATAGCTCTTATTCAAGCACAAAGCAGCTTGATTTAGCTATTCTGTGAAGCACTTTAAATTGCCTTGTATACAAATTGTGCTCTATAGATTAACTTGCCTTGCCTTGCCGTGATTTGTTTCTTATATGTTTTTATTATATTTATGAAAACCTACAATATAGATGAAGCTGCAAAATTTGACAGTAATTGTAGGTGTTTAGCTCCCTTGTTTAGCTCCTATTCATTACCATTCTGTTTTAGGGGAGCTTCTGTCTTTTCTAGCTATGGTCCTAAATGTTTGATCAGCTGATGAACAGCCTGTTTCATTTAAATGCTTGATTGCAACGAAAATGATTACTCAAAAAAACATTTTTGTCTTGCTTCCATTTCTCATTGAATTTTGAAGCTCGACTTAGAACCTCCTTAAGGTCCAATACTTGAAAATGTACATTTTTGCAATTTTTTAAACGGGCATGAAACAAGTCTTACGCAAACACGTTTTTGTAAGAGTTAGCATATGCCGCTCGGAAATCACCGCACCTAAACGAGCGACAGAAATAACACAGTTTATTCCTGTTTTCGCTTCAAATTTGTGTTACGATCCCTTAAAGTCGCTGCAAGGCAGATGTGGTTTGCTCCAGGGCTCCCTGTCCTGCTTTTAGGCCGCGTTGGTAAATATGCAAGTAAACATGCCAAACCAATGAATGTAAAAAGCAGTGGAATCAGTTTTATCTGCTGCACAGAACAGGTGATGTGCTAACAGTAATGATGACTGAGATGCTGGTTTCCCCAAAATAATCACAAATAGTCGCTTTAAATGTCACAGGCTTAGACGCTCGTGACCCAGTGCACATTTCCTGGCCTACTATCCTTGCCTTTCTGCCTTGCATATCTGTTTGGCCGCATTTCTGTCTGCAGCCAGGTCCTATGGGATTGTCACAAAGTGCTGATTGCACACAAGACAAGCCCCACTTCCTGCTTATCTTGCATTCCGGAGCGTTAAGGCCTTAAGAATCCCCTTTACCTCGAGCTTCCTCTCGTTCCTGTCCTCCTCTATCGCCTTCTCTTCGCTCCCGTTTCCCCGGGCCGGGCTTGTGGTACTTTAGCCCTTCGTTCCCATATGGTGTGGGAATCGAAACTGCTTACTTGTGGCTTCGGTTTGGAAGTTAAAGATTGCGAGATCCCCACGGTGCTCTTTAGCATGTGAATCTAAATAAAAAGATATCTGTAGCATCAGTGCTATCCGAGCATCCTAGTCCGTGCAGCATGCAACAACACTTGCATGGATTAACCTTCCCATGTATTCTTTCCTGCGCCTACAGATTTAATTTACTGATTTTTTTCCTCAGCCTCTGTGCATTGTGTTTTGCTTCAGTCGCTCGTTGATGATGGATGTCACAGTCCCCTTATTCATCATGCTCTCCTCCCCGTGTCCTCATTGACCACGCTAAAGAAAGCAAATGGCAAAGGAAAAACGCAGGCTGTGTATTTCCCACCACCAATAAGTGCGCACAAAGAAAAGGTGTACCGCAAAACAGCGCAAGCAAACAGTGTCCTTTGCAAGAATGTATGCTTCCTGAGCGTTTTAAGGTGACATCATTATTGAGGTGAAAAATGACTCCAATCACTCTCTAGGCGTATTGATTTGGAGCCAAGAGGTTGGCTATGACATGAAATGTCAACGCTCCCAGCTGCTCATTACACCACCTCATTGTCATTTTGTCACGTTTTTCAACTCTGGAATTTAACACTGTATTGTTCCGTAATGTTGTAATATTTTTTAAAAACACACAGCATGTGAATCAGGGTCTCCCCCGGGGTTGTGATGGTTGGGGGGCGGCGGTCCTGCATAATAGCTTCATGCCGAAACGGCTCAGTAGTGGCCAAGCTTCTGGGGGAATTAGTCGATCTTTCGGGGAGAGATGTTGGGATATTGTTATAAACTTTTTCCACTGAGGGTCACATCCTGAAAAGGGTGCAACGTTGACACTTTGATATTTCATAAAGCAACGCAAGAAGTTATAAATATTTAGCATCTTAGCTTTGTCGTATAAGTGAAATAGCTTATCATTAGTATGAACTTTGCTCTCTGCTCTCTTTCCCATTTTCCCATTTGTTGAAATTTCTCAATAAATAATTTGTGTATTTTTTCCTCATAATATTATGATTTTATTTCCAGAATTTTTGGACTTTATTCCCACAATAGTATGACTTTTCCTCTTTGTTTGTTTTTTTCTCATAATATAACAACCTTGAAAAAAATAAAATATTTTGCTGTAATATTTTAACTTTGTGTTCACTAAAATGACATTATTTTCCGTTATAATATTACGAGTTAATTCTTGTAAAGTTGTGACTTTTTTTTCCTTAGAATACGACATTTTTTGTTAATACTTTGACTTTTTTATTTTTTATCCCAACTAATTAAATTTTTTCCTGTATTATTATGACTTTCCTCCTATAATATTATTAGCTTATTTCCATTATATTATAACTTTTTTTTATAAACTTAATCTTTTTTCCTTTGTTTACCTTTTTCTTTAACATTTCAACTGCATGCAATTAAAATTACATTATTCCTCATAATATTACAAATTTATTTCTGTTAAATTACTGGTGATTTTTATATTTTTGCTGCTTGTTTTATGTTTTCTTGTTAAATTATGTTTATAGAAAGTGCCACTGGCCAAACTTTGGTCACCACTGTTAAAAGCAGATAATAGGGGACGGCACAAACCTCCTCCTGTGCCTATAACAATGTCCTAGCACATATGTGTCAAACCCGTGCCATGGAGGGCCGAGACACTGCAGGTTTCCTCCCAAACAAGTTTCTCCAGCAGGTGCTTAAATTGATGAGCTCCTTCCCTCAAACTGAAGGAGGGGTTGATCATTAAAATCACCTGCTTTAATGACCGGCTGGAAAGAAAACTTGCTGGGTCTTGGCCCTCCATGGCACGAGTTTGAGACCCCTGTCCTAACACATCCGCCCCCCAAAAGTGGTCTCATTCCCCTGGAAGGATGGCCACTAACTGTTTTGTTTTGCCACCAAGTAGGTGGCATCTTTTGTTATGCATGGCGGTCGTTCAGCATCAGGTAGACTTCAGACTTAGAAATGTGCACCTGAAAAAGCCTTCGCCTTCGACTAACAAGAAGAGTCCAGTTACCTTGACTCAGCCTTGGCAGAATAACATGACCCAGATGACGGAGATTCAGCACAGACATATCATATCAATATCATCATCCTTCTGGTTGCAATCAATGCCTGGCAGTCTTCATTCTGTTAATGTGCCCCCTCTGTTCTTTACTGTATTCTCCCTGCTATTCCCATCAGTGTCTCTTATTATTATTTTGTTTTCATTTTGGTCCCATCAATCCTTTAGGCCACCAACCTGGCTCCCTCCTCCACCAACAATGCCACCTTTTCCTATGCAAGTCCTGATGTCTCCATACTAAACTACCAATCTGCACTCTACCAGCCCTCCGCTGCCTCCATTGCAGCTGTGGCCCAAAGGAGCATGCCCCTGCAGACGGGTGCTCCTCAGCTCTGCGCTGCCCGGCCCGATCCCTTCCAGCAGGCGCTCATCGTCTGTCCTCCTGGCTTCCAAGGTAAAGAGGTCCCATCAGTCAGAAAACCTCAGCACGAGGGCCCAAAACCCATGCATGTGCACGATTTGTGTGCTGTGGAAAAAGCCTAATTGAAGTGGAAACTGTTAAAAACATCTGTTGCTTTAAGACCAACTAGTTTATATCTAGTCAGCTATTTTCAGTGCAGCACAGCCAACCACCCAGCACGCCGTGTCATTTTTAGCTATCCCATGACAGCTTGATGTTGCATTTTATTCATAGAGGCTTTTCAAAAAGCCAAAGATTTTAGCAAAAGTAGCAGCGAGATAACAGTAGAAAGTGAAAACCAAAAAGCAGAGTTCAGAATAAATCATTAAAAGTGCATAAAAAGACAAGATTAAGAGATTGCAGTGGGATGTATTGCGAAATATGTATGTTTTAAAGAGTTATCTGTTAAAAAAAACAGGATTGGGCAACAAATGTGTTTTTGTGTTAGTCCTAAAAGTGGTATGGCTGCAGTGTCATGTGTGTGGCGGAAGTGAGTTCCAAAGGAAAGGGGGCGGCAACAGAGAAGACGCTCACCGCCCGGGTTTGGGTTTTGAGCGGAGGGTACAGGAACAGGTGTAGGGGTGGAGCAAGTCTTTAAGGTAAAAAGGGGCCTGGTTGTGGAGAGCTTTATGGGTGAGTAAAGGATTTTGAATTGGATGCGGGAAGGGGCAGGGACCCAGCGGAGGTTCTGCAAGACAAAGGTGGTGTGGTCTTGTGGTCTTGTGAACGGGTGGCAGAGTTTGGAAGGTACTGGAGTTTGTTAAAGAGATTGGTGGGTCTGTCATAAAGAATACAGTTACAGTAGTCAACGAATGATGTGATGAATGAATGATGAGACGAAGGTGAGTTTACTGTCAAATATGACAACAGGGTTCCGACATGTGGGGTGAGAATGAAAGGGTGAAGTTGTCAAAAGACAGTCTGAAGTCAGGGAGTCGGGACACATTATGAGGGTGTCGGATTTGGCACAGTTGAGTTTAGGGAAATGGGTTTGCATTCAGAAGCTAATATCATAACAGCTTGAGAGGGTAGAGTGCCTCTGAGGGATGGGGGATTTAGTGGATATGTAAAGTTGGATGTCATCGGTGTAGCAGTAGAAACTGAAACCATGGAGATGAATAATCTGGCTGAGAGGGAGGCTGTATCACACATGTGTCAAACTCGTGCCATGAAGAGCCGAGACACTGCAGGTTCCTCCAGCAGGTGATTTTAATTGATGCGCTCTTTCCCTCAAATTGTAGAAGGTGTTGATTATTATTATATCACCTGCTTTGGTGACCTGCAGGAAAGAAAACCTTAAAGAGGAGGGGACTAAGCACCAAACCTTGAGGGACGCCTGGGAGAAGGGGGCAGTAGAGGAAGAGCCTTTAATGAAAAAGATTACCTGTTTCGGGTCGTTGAAGTAGGGTGTCAGACAGGTGTCTGTGATGTGGAGAGAAGATTTGTGGAGAGGAGAGGTCCTAAAGGGAACAGTAGGGAGGAGGAGACGTGGGAAGAGGGCAGTGCGGATAGGGAGTTGTAGATTGAGTCAATATTTGACTGAAAGAACAAGAGCACGGAGTTGCTTTTGTCGACGGGGAAGCAGGTTGAGGTGATATCGTTGCAGTTGAGGAGTTTGTTAATGGTTGAAAAGAGAGTCTTATGATTATTGGAGCCACTGTGGATCATATTTGAGTAATAGAAAGAGCAGGGCTTTGACAAGGGCGGATTTGTAGAGTTGAAGGTGGTCCCTGTGTGCTTTAAGGTGAACTGTGAGTCCAGTTTTTTTTTTTCCGAAAGTCTTTCAAGACGCCGTTTTTGTGCTTTCGGATGGTGGAGGTCAGGGGTGATCCGTGGGGCTGAGTGAGTAGATGAAACAGTTTTGGTTTTTAAGGAGGCTAATTGATTGAAGCAGTTGGCGAAAGAGTTGTTAGAATCGTTAAGATTGTCTGGGTCATCCTACGACGGAGGGGGGGGCATGTTGCCATGGTAGTGCTGAGTGTGGCTGAGAATTCTTGGAGCAGGATAGATTTGATGTTTCCCAAGGATATGATGCGTTTGTCTTTGGTAATAGGAGTGGGATGGCGAGTATCAAAATCTATGACTTGGAAGTTGATGCTGGAGAGTTGATGAACAGTGAGACCAGGAGCAGGTCCTGCGTGTGACCACGAGAGTGGGTTGAGAAATTGACCTGTTGAGAGAGTAAAGTGAGGCAGTTCGGGAGGTCCAGAAATTCGGACTCTTGTTTTCAGTTACAGTACGTCAGTGGAAGTCACCAAGAAGTAAAACTGAAGCTGAGATGGCTTATAGTTGAGCGATTAGGTCAGTGAAGTCAGAGAGGAAAGACAGACTTGGCTTGGGGGGTACAATAGATTATAGCAGTGGTTTTCAAACTGGGGGGCACCCCTCCTAGGGGGGGCTGGCGTTATGACAGGGGGACCACTGGGCTACCTCTTTTCATGATTACCATATTTTAATCGGCAGAGGGGCGCAGAAAATCATTTTATCTCCAAAAGGGGGGTGCTGCAAAAACCGTTTGGGAACCACTGGATTATAGTGATTACAAGGGGAACGAAGTGGGGGGTGTAGCTTCAATGCAATGTGTTTGAACGATTCAATACAGTGAGTGGAAAAGGGTTTGGGGTTTGATTTTGTGGTGATTCTTGAAGACAGTAGCAACAGGTGGCAGGAATGCAGATGATACCCAGGTCATCGTCCATGAGGAAACCTTTAAGTATGACTTGGCTGGCTTTATTGCTGAGGGAGGGGGTATTATGGGGGGCATACTTACGGGTGTGCGTCCGTGCTCCATGTTGTGAGACCCGGGGGAGTAGGGAGAGGTTTCGTGGGGTTCGATTAAATGGTTTTCCATTTTTGATGCGGGCGGGAGGGGCCTGATGGGGTGATATGATGGGGGTGGAATGGGAATATTCTTGGAGGGAACATGACATTCAATGTAAATGAGGTTCCGGGTGTTTATGGAGGTGACGGTTAAGTAGCAGCATTTAATTTACCCTTACACACAATTCCACACCTTTCCCAAACAAGCATGCTTTTTTTGTGTCCTTTTCTCCAAAAGCGATTATACACTTCTCCATAATGACGGGCAGTATGCTTGACTTGACCACAGTTTTTCTGCTCATGCCAAATTTAAACATACCACCAAGGTTTTGTGCATGGGTATGCGATGTCGCATTCTTTTTTTTTTTGTTGTAGACGGCGTGATATAAATTAGCAGAGGCTTTTCAGAACATTCTCTGTTGTCGTGTCACTCCCAGGGCTGCAGGCGTCTCCTTCCAAGCACAACAGTTACTCCATGCGGATGGAGAATGCTGTTCCCATAGTGACGCAGGCCCCCGGTGCCCAGCCTCTGCAGATCCAGCCTGGCCTCCTTACTCAGGTACAAAAATTAACAGTCCATCCTTGTATATTTGTGAGTCACTATTTTTAGTTCTACTCTGAAAATAGGCTGTTTTTTCCCACAGGAAATACGTCTTAATCCCTGTAAACCGGTTGTTATTTATACATGCGTGATAATTCAATTAAAATGTGCAGCATACATGTACACCTGTAAAAAAAACACACAATTTTGACACGTTTACGTCTTTATTCTTCACCGTTAACGTTAGTTTGTCAGTGAGACGCAAAGGGGAAACTTGTATACAGTAATCCCTCACCACTTCAATTTTTTCCCGGTCGCTGGTGGTCCCGGGTGCCGGGATTTAACCCCAGCGAAAAGTGGGGGTCTACTGTACCTTATAATGGTAAAAGTATTGTGACACCTGCCCATTTCACTTGCGGAAAGTATACTGTGCCTGGTGTCTGGAACATCAAAAAAGCCTTTACTAAACGGTTCCCACAACACTGGAAGCACAGAATGGCCCGAACGTTTTTAGCAAGATGGAGAATTAAGTTTGAGTGTCATTGCCCTCATAGATGAAGACATGTCTAATAACAATACTGCAAATGACTGGCAACCAGTCCAGGGTGCATGCCTGAAGTTGGCTGGGATATGCTCCAGCATACCCCTGTGACCCTAGTGAAGATAACGGCAAATAAATTGGATGGATGGATAATGGCAAATTGACAAATGATTCCAGTTTTAAATCTGATTAATCACACTTTTGAAATTAATTAATCATGATTAATCACCATGTTTCAATGTGTATGAAATATGTCAATTTTACTGCATTTTATTGAAAGAAAAATACATGACAGGGCAGGATTATATTTGTATGTATTAACTGTGCCAAATTAACTGAAAATTTAAACAAGGTTAAGAGATGGCACGCATGTAGAAAAACCACACTGGTTTCTTTAACAGTTCATTTGACTTTATGAGCAATGAGGAGTTGCGTTCAAAGACACCGCGTCGTTTCACTTCAATTCACGTTTCGAGTGAATTTTCTGCGATTTCCGAGCATACCTAAAGGCAGCAAATTGTAGTGCCGCATTACAAAGCAAGTGATAAGAATATCCACTTTACATTTCTGTTTATTTAGACCACACAGACACCCATAACTAAGACAATGTTGTGATGTTCGGCGTGTCCGTGAATGCATCTCGCCGTCTGTCTCGTGACAGTGAGAAAGTGTCGTTGCAATGACGAACGGACTAGAGACGGGTTTGTTTGGCATTGAAGATGCATGTATGGTGTTGGAATTGCACTGTTGTTGATGCGTTGAGGTCAGAATAAAGTCATAAAAGACTCGTTTGTCGCCATAACCGTACCTTGCCGTGATGCATATGCGTTAATTATACTAAAAAAAAGAACATAATTAATGAAATCAATTGTTTCTGACAGCCCTAATAATAATAATGATCATCGTGTTTTATAGTTTGGATTTACTGATTCAAAGTGCTTGTCATTTGAGGAAAAAGTCATGTTTGGAAGCCTTCACTAAGAAACCAAGAATAGTACAGGCTTGAAATGTTTGTGACCTGACCCTTGCTGGCAGCTGTTTTGTTTTTTTGTTTTTTTTTGAGTGAATTCAGGCTGAGCTCTCCTGTGTTACTTCTAGTCTCCCTCAGTTGTCTGTCCTCCTCGCTGGCTGTCTCTGCAGCCCAGGTCTCCCGGAGGCTGAGGCTGCCACGCTGTGGTGCACACTGGGCTGCAGCCTTTCACACAGAGAAGGCCTTCACCGCACATCGGAGCTGGAGTCTTTTAGCTGCTAATGTACATTTATTGAAAATAACAGGGAGTGACTTGTGCTGAGTGTCTCACACACACGCACGCACCGTCGACCACTTCCATCATCACACCTCCTTCTTTTTTCCCCTATGGAAATTTCCGGGAAGGGCTTTAAATATCCCTGAGAATCCTGGGAGTTTTGAAGCGCTCCCTTATCTCCAGTTAATCATGCAGTAGGCAGGCAGGCAGGCAGACAGGCGGCAAAGCTCTTACAGTGTGTGTGTGTGTGTGTGTGTGAGTGAGTGCATGCCTTGTGTTTCTATGGTGGCTTAATCTGTCAGATACCAAATGGTGATTAGCTCCAGGGCTGCTTCCGAATCAGCCGCTCTAAATTAGAGGTCTCGGAGGACCCTCTGAGGTCAAGAGAAGCTCAGCCTATAAGACGGAGATTCACCAGATTTCTGAATATATGATAAATCTACCAAGTGCAAACTGAAAGTGCCTCATTAGGAAGGCAGAGGAAGTGTAAATTACATTTATTGATGCGTCAGAGTTACACCCTGTGTCAGTATGCATGTTAAATAAAGCTTCAAAGGTAGTCGTTAACATAAGCAGATGCTTTATATGGACCGGCCTGCAGCACACCTAATAACTGCCTGTGCAATGCGTGCCTATCCCTGTGTTTATCCCGTCACTGTGGGAGGTCTCCCTGGCTTTGGCTTGGCAGTGGGTTAGTGTCTCCCCACCTGTGCCTCATCTTGCCCCCCCACCCTCGCTCACCTCAGCCCCTCACAGAGGTTATGCCACAAGCTTCACGGGTGAGCACAGAGGAGTGGAAGCGGGGAAACCAGCGGAACCTTTATCTGGTGCAGGAATGCAGAAAATGTGGAAACAATCGGGGAGTGAGAGCCGTGGCTTTCAGAGCCCCGAGGTGACAAAGGAGCATTTGGCTGAGGTGGGAGTCGGTGGGCTGCTGATAGCGATGAGAAGAAAGAAAAAGGGCCTCTTAACTGGGTTACCATTTCAGGGCAGACAGGCTGGTTACACAACACAGACGCCTGTTTGGAGAGGCATGTGGAGTGCCAGGAGTGGAGACACGAGGATGGATGTCTTAGGGTGTCATAATGGCATGTTGATGAAAGGTCTTAGACGGGGTTTCAGTTGTAAAGCCCATCTCCAACTCCAGAATGTTGCATTAGAGCAGAGGTTTTCAAAGTGGGGGGCGCGCCCCCTCGGGGTGGGCCGACGTTCTGACGGGGGGGTGTGGGGGCGCTGAAAATCATTTTATCGCCAAAAGGGGGGGGGGCGCTGCAAAAAAGTTTTGGAACCACTGCGTTAGCGATCACGGCGGGGGGGGGCCCGGGGGGCCTCGCTCGCTTTGTTTCGCTCGCCCGTGTGCTGCAGCACATACCGATGCCGTTGTAAATAGATGTGCAAATAGCATTAAAGGAACAATTCATTAGCCCTGACATTAAAGTGCAAATCAATAGAACTGCATTAAACTATTAGGCTCACACGCTGACTGGCACACAAATGTGCTCAGGCATGCGTGCACACGCACACACAGATCTGCTTCAACCTGACAAACACACTCCTGATCAAAGTTTCGAGACCAGTTGACAAATTGAGAGAATGTGCATTTAGCGCTGTTGGATTTGACAGGAGTTCTAAGTAGAGCAAGAAGAAGAAATGAGAGTGAGACAAGAAAAAGAAAAAGGCTGGCGGGAATGGTGCTTCAGGTGGTGAAGATGGCGTCACAGAGGGTATCCACTGTCTCCATCCCCAAATGTTCTCCATTGGATTTAGATCAGGGGAACATGCAGGATGGTCCTAAAGAGTAAGCTTATTCCTCTGGAAGAAGTCCTTTGTCAGGCAGACAGCGTTACCCCACAGACAAGAGCCTTCACTCATGAGGGATGCTGCCTGCAACATCTCCACGTGGCCGTCTTCCGTTTGACGCCCCCGCACAACCTGAAGCTCCATTGTTGTACTGAAGGAAAAATCAGCCCAGATCATGACGGCGCCCCCTCTACTGTGCTGTCAAGGTTCCATTTTTTCTCATCAGAGAATAAAACTTCCCTCCACCTTTCAATGTCCCATGTTTGGTGCTCTCATGCAAATTTCAAAGAGACGAGGGCTTTGTAGATGTTTTTAAAAGCATCGGATGCCGTCTGATGGTTGTGGGACTGAACTCAACCCGGTGACATTTTGATTGTCCTGGCGTCCAACCTCAACAGCAATGACACGATTTGAGAGGCCTTGCCAATGCAGCTCAGCAGTCCGACTGTGTTCAAAGAGAGAAATCTTCTTTGCCTTTGCCATCAAGCAAACATGACATTATGAATACCTGACAGAAAATGACACTGAATCCACATTTTTGCCATTATTCGACCTTGGCTGTGGTCTTTTGGAGTTTGATCAGGAGTGTATAAAGTAATAGCTTTCCTTACCAAACTATGAGCTAGTCCTGGTCACCTTGAGTGAAACACAGTCCTTCGTGCTGCTTTATTAAACTACAGCCGTGAGAGTGTAATTAATCACACCCGCATCCACGTCTGTGATGCTTTCATTTTTCATTGGTAATTTACACCGATTACACCTGACTTGACTGTCGTTTCAATCTCTGCTTTCCATCTAATCCCCCCACCCCCCCCGTGTTTGTTGTGTCCTGTCCTACCTCAGCAGGCTTGGCCCAGAGGCACCCAGCAGATCCTGCTGCCTCCGGCCTGGCAGCAGCTCACTCACACCTCAGTCCAGCATGCCGCTGTCATCCCCGAATCCATGAGCAGCACTCAGCCTCTGGCCAGCTGGAGGTAGATGACACCTTGTCCGTTCTTTAAACTGCTCAGCCTGTCTTGACCTTGTGGGGTTGCAAAAGTCCAAAACGTGACACAAGGGGGGGATCTCGGGAATAAACTTCAGGTTAATCGGTTCAGGGCCCCTTTTTGTAAAAATAAACAAATAAAATGCAAGTTGGTTAAAAGAGCAATATTTCATACAAATTTAGCGGAAATCTCTACCCTGCGTCGGGCTTCCCCTTATACCATTTAGAACATGTCACAGTAAGGAATTCCAGACCTCCCGGTCCCCGGCCACCACTTCCAGTTCCACTGGGAGGACACCAAGGCGTTCCCAGGCCCGCTGTGAGACATAATCCCTCCAGTGTGTCCTAGGTCTGCCCCAGGGCCTTCTCCCGGCTAGGCAAGCCCAGAACACCTCCCAGGGAGGCGACTAGATGCCCGAGCCACCTCAACTGGCTCCTCCCGATATGAAGGAGCAGCGGCTCTACTCTGAGCTCCTTCCAGATGGGCGAGCTCCCGGAGGGGCCATCTGGCCGGGCATGTCCGGAACACCTCACCAGGGAGGCATCCGGGAGGCCTGAGCCAAATTAACCGGCTACTCTCGATGTGAAGGAGCGGAGTCTCTACTCTGAGCTCCTCCCGGATGGGCGAGCTCCTCGCTCTTAGGGTGAATCCATCCACCCTACGCTTGTATCCGCAATCTTGTTCGTTCGGTCATGACCCAAAGCTCCTGAACATAGATCCGGTACGGCAACCGCGTTACTGCAGACTCTGCGCCAATCCGTCTGGCAACCTCACTCCCAACCCGGAGGATACAGTCCACCCGTTTCCGACTAAAGTTGACTATAGGGGTGTTATTTCATCTCTAGAGGCTCCCTAATAATATTAACAACCATATTTAGAAGGTCATAAACAGGTTTTCTATGCTGTTGGCATTATGCATTTTGCAAAAAGCCAGTTTAGATATACGTACACACCAGGAGCCAGTCTTCATTTCCAGTCAGCAAAACCACAGACATCATCTTGTTTATGGTTCTTATTGAGCAAAAATGATTACAAGAGTTATTGACAGAAGAGTGGGTACTTCGCTGAAAGGCTTTATTGAACCACAATTACAAGAGCAGGTTCAGGTCAGGGAGATGTGCTGGTTGGACAGCAATGGACACCAAATCGCAGGATCGCCTGTCAGTGAGACCACTTGACAAATGGATGGACCGAAGCGAGCAGGCAATCTGCAGGATGCGTCTTTAAAATGCGTATGCGGGTATCTGCGGGGGCCTTGTAGGTTTAGACTCATTCTCCACTGTCAATCTGTGACGACCCCCGCCGACTTCCTCTTCGCATCTCCGCGCCACTCCTCTCCTCTCTTGTCTCTCTTTCCCCTCCCCTCCGGTGGCAGCTCTGTGGTCCTCAGAGAGCCGATCAGGAAAAGTGTCGCACTTCCTCTGCAGAGCTATCAGTCGGCAGCTGCTGGTGTCAGCTCCTCTGCCCTCCCTCTTTGCTCGCTACCTCGTTTATTCCCTCTAATCCTCTTGTCTTCTTGGAGAAAAAAAAAAGTTATCTGCTGACACCTGCTGGCTCATGGGAGGGACGAAAAAAAACTGCACATGACATTTCTTGCATCTTATTTTTACTTCTGCAACCCACGCACGGTGGTTGAGCGGTTAGCCCGTTGGCCACACAGTCAGAAGATTGGAGAGATGTCGGGTTCAAATCTCCGTTGGGCATCTCTGTGTGGAGTTTGATTGTTCTCCCCGTGCGTGCGTGCATTTTCTCCGTGTACTCCGGTTTCCTCCCATATTCCAAAAAAAAAACATGCATGTTAGATTAATTGGCGACTCTAAAATTGTCCTGAGAATGTGAATGCTTGTCTGACTGGCGACCAGTCCAGGGTGTGCCCCGCCTCCCGCCCGAAGTCAGCTGGGATAGGCTCCAGCATTACATCCACGACCCTAATGAGGATAAGATGCATAGTAAATGGATGGATATTTTTATTTACGGTATCTTTTGATGGTATCATGCGCATCATGTTGTCTTTCCTCATTTTTTCCCATTATTGCTGTTGTTTTTTGTTTCTCTTTTACAAGTATTTCTTTTTTTTTTTCCTTAAATAATCTTTGGAAACGTTTTTTCCGCAACCTAATTTTCCAAAAATTACAACTTTATTGTGTTGTCATAAAATGATGACGGATTGAAAATGTTCTCTATGCTACTAAATTGACATTATTTGCATTTTTTTCATGTTTCTTTTAATATTTGACTTTATTCTCTTTAAATTACAGCTGGGTTTTTTCCATTTATGCTGGGTTTTTTGTTTTTTTCCAGCTATTTCAACTGTCTGTTTTTATGACATCATTACCCTCATATTTTGACTTTATTGTCATAACATTTCTTCAACTTTCTCATAACCAATTTTTCTTGTTCTAATAATATTAATACAATTACTAATGACACCAGTAAAACTAATACTCATAAAAGTAATACTTTTAATTTAATTTGATGCTACTAAAATGATGTTATTCTTGTAAAATATTGCAGATTTTTGCTGCGTTGCTGTTCTATTTTTAGAATGAGCCACGGGCCAATAAACAAAACACCCCTGTTATGGTGTATAAGCACATTTACTTGGGAAAATATTAATACACCGGAAAGCTGCTCCACATAAATGCAGAAAAGTTTTATTCGGACTCACATTTTGTTTGATGATTGTTTTCAAATTCTCTTTCTCTTCTGCAGGAATTCGCACCCTCATGGCAGCCATTACAATCCCATCATGCAGCAGCCAGCCTTGTTGGCTGGCCATGTCACGCTCCCATCCAACCAGACGCTCAATGTTGGAGTCGCTCATGTCATGAGGCAACCCTCCTCCAATAGCAACTCCTCTTCCAAAAAGAACAAACAGCACCAGAATTCTGCCAGGTATGTCGTAGGAAACGGGACTGGACACACGTCTCAGGCCATCATCGGATTACGCGCTTTATCAATGATATGCTCAGCATATGCAATTATGTATCAGTCTCCTCACAATGTACACAAAAATGAAATAAAAAAAACTGAATATGAAAAACAGAGAAAAAGGTGAACACCCTTATACAGTAGGTGTGATGGTTTAAACACCCGTGGCAGACATTTTATCAAAACATTGCTTTATGATTTGCACAAAAACAAAGTTTATCCAACCGTACACCTGCCTTTCTCACGGTGCAACCACAAATATCACAAGTGACTACCTGTAGGATAAACACACCATAATACATTCATCTCTGGACTACTTTCACGGCGTCACTCTATCGCGGTTTTTCAAAAATACATTTGTCAAGTGGAAAATTCCAGCCGGCTACAAAACAGACAAGAGACAAGGTAAGTTCTCTGGGAATAATAAGCGGTCCAGTTTCCTATAAAGTCTCATGCAGGGAGACTAATCAATACAGACAATGAGAAAATCTCATATTTCTACTGGGAAAGACGTTGCTCTATGTGCATATGCGCTCAATCAATCAATCAAATTGTATTTGTATAGGCCATTTCAGGGGCTGACCCAAGGCGCTACACAACAGTGCAAGAAAAAAACAGGAAAAAAACACAAGACGAATATAACAATATGCATGTTCGTGCATAATTATAACTAATATAAGTCGAACCAATAGCAATAATGCTCACAAACCATATTTTCCTGACAATATTACTCAATAATTACAGTTGAACACAGCCTATTGTTAGGCCAAAATGTGCATTTTTAAGCAATTGTTATGGAATTTTTGCCGTAATCAAGCATAAAAATGGCTAAATGAACTAAAATACAAATACACAGCATGCAAAAGATGCATTCATACTATATGCGGTGTTCTACACTGCTCACCAGGTGTCAGTAATGTTACTGGAATGTTCGGTGAGACACACAAGCACCAGACTTGATCGAAACAACAGCCTTTTTTTGCAGTTTTGAATGACTGCTGAGCCAATAAACATCGGGTCACTGTTGCGAGGGGTAACTCTGAACCCTGACGGACGTCACTTCCTGTCCTCTCCACAAATCCGGGTCCAATAGGGAAGACATTTACAGCAACACACATGAGCAGGAGTTTTATTTATGTCTTAAATGGCTTATTTACTTTTATTACGTCTACCGGGTAATACAAGTGTAAAGGTGATTATAGGGATGTTATTTCATGTCTAAAGGGCTCTAATAACGTTAAACCCTGTATTTAGCAAGTCGAAAACAGGTTTTCTACGCTACAAAAAACGCAAAAAGATTCCATTTATATTAAAGGGATCCCACTTTGTGGAAATTCATTCAAGAGTCATCCCGGTAAGCCCACATGCACACTCCCCGACAGGAAGTTATTATTATATTCTGATTAAGACCTGTGTCTTCCCCGCTGCTTTCTTTTTTAACATGCTGTGACAAACCTTCCAAACAACACGAGACTGTTTCACAGTCTGCTGTAGTCGTCATGATGCCTCAAGGATTTTGACACTCAAATTTCTCTCTTTCTCCCTTTCAGGAACACTTTGGCCTACGAGGTGTCGTCCTCCCAGGCGGTGCTGTCGCCACAGCGCTCCAAGCGCGTGAAGGAGAACACGCCCCCGCGATGCGCCGTGCTTCAGAACGGCTCTGCCTCCATCTGCCCGCCCTCGCAGGGCTGCGGGGGCGGAGGCTGGGGCCCCATGGAGGCGGAGCAGGCCACCAGCACAACGCGCAACCATTCGAACCAGCAGCACGTGCCCAGACAGACCATCATCATCCCCGACACGCCCAGCCCTGCGGTCAGCATCATCACCATCAGCAGTGACACGGATGAGGAGGATGACCATAAACACAACAATGGGTCAGTTCTTTGTTTTTACAAAGCTATATTGGTATTTTTAGCAGACCACAGTCTTTATTTTATTATTTAAACATCTTATTACGTCTTTTTCAATCTCCAATCTAGTCAAACAGACGCAAAAGACATTCTCAGTGACACAGTGATGTTTTTGTCGTAAAGTCGCAATGCATGATGGGTACATTTGCACCAGGTGTGTGTCCAGAGGCCGCAGCTTTTTTTAAATTGTCTCTCGGCACGTTTCAAAAATTAAATTTAACAAGGAAACTCAAAAAAATGAAACAGTAATTTTACAGGAATTAAAAAAAATGTGATTTTTCAAGAATAATGTTCAAATTTTATGAGTGAAAAAAATATTACAAGAAACAAAACTAAATATAGTTGTAATTTTTGGAAAATTAGGTTGGAAATAATGGCAAAATATTTCAAGAAGAACATTTATGAGAAGAAAAAAATAAGGAAAAAGGTATAATATTATGGGAATAATGTCAAAATATTACAGAAATAAAATTTACAAGGAAATCAAAAAATAAAAAACAACAGAACTGGAAAAAGCATTTGTAATTTTGTGAGAATAACATCTAAATATTAAGAGAAAAAAAGCAATATTTTAACAAAAAAACTCACAATATATAATAGCTGAATTATTTTTAAAAGTTATTTTCACAACCATATTCAATTCCAAATTTATGTTTGTAAGAAAACCTTATTATAATAAAAAAAAAAAATTGGATCGGAAGCCAAAAAATGTCGATTGAGACGTCACTACTTTTTAGCATATGTACATGGGTTTCTTTAAAAATATCAAATTGGTTGACACAGCAGGATGCACCGCTTGGATTGCTAGCACATGAATCAGTGTGGGTGCACAGAATGGCACTGAGTAATAGTAACGGACTTCCTTGTGCCATTGCCTTCTCTCCAGCTCCTCTTCTAAGCAAAGGAAGAATGTTATCAGCTGTGTGACTGTCCATGACTCACCTGACACCGACTGTTCCATCAACAACAGCCCTTACACTGTGGGGTCCAGACCCAGCAACAACAACAACAACAACAACAGCAGCAGCGGCAGCAGCACCTACGACACAAAGACCACCATCTTGGACAATTACAGCAACGGCAACCCGCGCACCATTATCATCCCCCCACTCAAAACCCAGACCAGCGAGGTTGTGAACGAGTATGAACGCTTGATGCCAGGTAAAAGCCACGCACGAGTATATTTGACTGAGAATGCAACCCCTAGATAATAAGCGTCCCCCTCCTTTCTGTGCAGATGCAATGAATCATCAGAATTCCACATACAAGTTCAAATGCTCCAATGGAGTGGTCTCTGGCAATAATCACATCCAAGGGGGTGTGACTGCATCATACCGACAACAGCGCTCAGGGCCGCACACCCTTCAGCAACAGCCTCTAAATCTCAGCCAGGTATCTACTCAGAACTGAAATTATCCCACCCATTTTTTCCACAAATGTCTTAATTTATTTACATGTCAATTCTACCCTCCATTCCTGGTCGTTTTTACCAAAGACAAGTTCAAAGATCCAAAGATCAGTTCAGAACAATGGAAAGAGAAACTTGGAAAATGCTCTGTTGGAGGTTTATACTTCAAGATTGCTGATTCGCTCATTTCACTGCCAATCAAAAACAGAGTCTGCCTCAGAAAGACCATCCAATCATCACGTAGAATTTGTCTGGGCCAGCCCACTGCCCGATGGGCGGGACAAAGCCCAGCATTTATCCAATGACCGTCGATTTTCCTATTTCCTGTTTGAGTGGCACCCTCTTTTAAAGGAGCCCCTGCCACCTGCTTCACTGATCGTCACAAATTTGGTGGAGATGTCCGTCGTAACAGAACACACATAAAAGTTCAAGGAAACAAGAAGGCGGCCGTTTTTATTTAAAGAGGCCATTTTGGGTGAAAACCAATTGATTAACTAGTCCTAGGGACTTTGACCAAATCAAAATCACGGATACTAGACTGTTGGGCGGACCGATTTAGCCTACGCCAGACGATGGACATGGCAACAAACTCGGATGGTCAGTCGGACTCAATTCGCCGCAAAACTAAAAATGCTCTTCACTTGGCTCCACAAGGTCCTATCTTCATCAGAATCAGTTCTTCTGATGAAGACGACACCTTGAAGCTGTGCATAGGTCCAAGTAAAGCTTCAAAATGCAAAAAGAAAAAATGGGATTGACCCAAGAATTGATCAAAAGTTTTAGATCACAGCCTTTAAAAGCCAAAAAAGCCTTAGGTTATTGAACAAAAGAGTCATGTGGTAGATCCCCCAAAAAGTCACCTACACACACATGATCCGTTGTACACTGTATATAATATCTTCATACATCAACATATCCCTTATGTATTATAAGAAGTTGTTGGATTACAATTTTTGTCCATACAAGAGAATTTTCATCAATAAATATTCTGTTTGTGTTGATGCTAATTATAATTCTTTTGGATAGAACGTGTCGTCCATAAAGAGAGGCCAAGAGCTTTGCGAACGTGTTGCCAGAAAGGGGCTGCGCTTTAGCAACACAAACACTCTTGGCCAAGTGTCCCATGCTGTGCATCAAAAGAGACAAGATTTTGGAGGCCAGCTGCAAAAAGGTGGATGAGCTCCTGCAGCTGAGCCTCCACGTGTCAGCCCCAATCTGTTGGTTTTGTTATACACTATGAGTGTCCTATGCTGTGCATTAAAAGAGACAAGATTGCCCCGCAACCCGGACCTGTTTAAGTGGAGGAAAATGGAATGATCCTGAGTTTTGGTTGTCCATATTTTAATCTGCTTTTAAGGAGTATTTGATGTTGAACCCAAAAATGAACGAGATGATTTGAAGTTGCTTGTCTTTCCCTGAAATAATTTTTCCCATTGTCCCCCAGGCCCAGCAGCACATGGTAGCAGACCGAAACGGAGCTCACCGCCGCCAGCAGGCCTACATCACCCCCACCATCGCTGCTCAGGCCCCATACTCCTTCCATCACAACAGCCCCTCTCACACTGGCAACGTGCACCCACACTTGGCAGCCACACACCTTCCCAGTCAGCCCCACCTCTACACCTACACCGCCCCGGCCGCTTTGGGCTCCGCCGGCACCGTGGCTCACCTGGTGGCGTCGCAGGGCTCGGCCCGCCACACGGTCCAGCACGGGAGCTACCCGCCGAGCATCGTGCACCAGGTTCCGGTCAGCATGGGCCACCGTGTGCTGCCCTCACCCACCCTGCACCACAGCCAGTACCAGGCCCAGTTTGCCCACCAGGCCTACATCAGCGCCTCGCCTGCCTCCTCTGTCTACACTGGATACCCTCTAAGCCCCACCAAGGTCAACCAGTACCCTTACCTCTAGAGAAGACACTGGAGAGGCTGACCCAGCGCTGCTGCTTCCACACACACACACACACACACACACACTTCTCCATCCTTCATCCCCTCCACCTCCCTCGCTTATGAACAGAGAGCGAGGACTTTTGCAATCCTCATGAAAAAGTCCCATAAAACTTGAAGACAAGACAGAAGGAAGAAGACACAGAAAAAGACTCACAGTCGCTCTTTAAGGGAAGGAGAGGAGTAGGATTGGAGGATTTGTTTTGTTTTTCGCCGAAAAGGGCCAGTGTCGCTTTTATTTGTTTGCGTTCCCTCCACGAGGAGCGTGGCGTCGCGTTCGTTTTTACGAGGACGTGTTGGGGACAGACAGCGGAGGACTTCCGCTCGTTTTTTTCTTTTATTTGCCCATCTTTACGAGGGTGTTCACTGACTGGAAGTTGGGAATCCCAACGTAACTGGGTGAAGGTGAAATACGGAAACCTGCTGCTCTTCAAAGAAAACAAAATATCGATGGCCTTGAACTGTCTTAATATTTCCACACTTTCGGTGTCGGGAGAAAAGAGCCGAGGGGGCTTCTGGAAATACAACCAACAAAAGACAACAAACTTTTCTAATGTATTTATAGATATTTTCCCTTTATGTTTCTCAACACTTTGGTTTTAGCGATAGGCGTCTTAGCTGGGCCCCCACTCATAGAATGTAGCAGTCTGCACCGGGTTGTTTTCAGATCTCCGAGAACCTTTCTTTCCTGATACCAATAGATTTGATTGATCTGTTCCGATTCTTTTTTTTGTGATTGCACAAAGTGGTTAAAATAACATAGGCATGTACAATGTGATTGTCTGTGTGTGCGCGCGCGTGAGTGTGCGTGTGCGTGTGTGTGTGTGTGTGTGTGCTACTGTCCACCTCCTTTTAGGTTTTGTTCCCTCGTAGTGCCTTACAGACGTAACAACGCAGTTTACTCACAAACACATTGGAGAGACGCAAAAGGCTCTTCCAGGTGTAGCCTCCGCTCTCGCTGCAGTCGTAAACGACAAACAGCAGTACGGATGAGGGTGATTTATGTCACAGCTCTTTTATTATGTGCGCGGGAGGTAGTAACTTGCCGGAGTCGTTGATAAGTCCTGAAATGCAAATGAGAAATCAGAATTTAGAGACTAAATGTGTTGATCGACTATGGGTGAGTTTTTATGGAATGGGGGAATCTCTCTCGAATGTTCTGAACTCCTGTTTCAATACCAGTGTGGTAGTGAGCATGTCACAGCAGAGGGCTGCATAGGCGTGTACTGATCATGTCACCGTATTCCTAACAATTGATTATTAGGCCAATCTACGGAAGACCGTTTCCACCGCTGGAAAGAAATAACATATCCCAGTGCTGAGTCGTCATGATGAGATGAAAAGTCAAAATTTACAAGATAAAAAGTCATAATTATGAGATAAAAAGTCATAATTATGAGATGAAAAGTCATAATTATGAGCCAGGAATATCATAATTATGAAATGAAAAGTCATAATTATGAGATGAAAAGTGATACTTATGAGATTTTTAAAAAGACATAGTGATGTCTAGGAAAATCCTAATTATGAGATAAAAAAGTTTAAATTGGGAGATAAAAAGTCATAATTATGAGAGGAAAAGTCATAATTATGAGCCAGGAATATCATAATTATGAAATGAAAAGTCATAATTATGAGAAAAAAGTCAAAATTTCGAGATAAAAAATTATAATTACCAGATGAAAAGTCAAAACTACAAGATAGTAAGTGATGAGTGTGAGATTTTAAAAAAGTCATAATTATAAGTTAAAAAGTCAAAATTATGCGATACAGAGTCAATTATAAGCCAGGAAAATCATTAATATGAAATAAAAAGGTTCAATTATGAGATAAAAAGTCAGATTAGTTAGGAGGGACTATGTCTCACAGCTGGCCTGGGAACGCCTCGGTGAAGAGGTCGCCGGAGACCGGGAAGTCTGGACTTCCCTACTGAGACTGCTGCCCCCGCGACCCGGACCCGGATAAGCGGAAAAAAATGGAAAGTGAGAATAATTATTGGATACAAACTGTGCATGTATCAAGTAACATGTGACAAAGGCTACAGTGCAGAATGCAAAGCAATTTTGACTTTTTATTTCATAATTATGTTTTATCATATCATTTTGACTTTTTATTTCATCGTTATGATTTTCCTAGCTCATAATTATGACTTTGTCTAATTTGCCC
The DNA here is from genome assembly GCA_024372805.1 of Oostethus manadensis. Lineage (NCBI taxonomy): Eukaryota > Metazoa > Chordata > Actinopteri > Syngnathiformes > Syngnathidae > Oostethus > Oostethus manadensis. The sequence continues at coordinate 1,299,747 of QODF01000115.1, forward strand.
CTGGAGTGCTGCGTTACTCACTTTCGAGTACCCGCTCCATCTTTTTAGGTAGTGCCAAATCTATCCGTGGCGGTCCAAATGTATTTGTGGCGGCCCGCGTTCCCATAAACGTACAGCAACCACTGAGGGGATTTGTTTTTTCAGACAAAATTGTCATTCAAACGTCGTCTGTAGCTAAAAACTGCAATTGTCTTATTGGAGTTGCCGCGAGGAACTTCCAGATAGTTTTTGTGCTCTCCGAAAAAGTCATAAGTAACACTAGCGGCCCAGACAGAAAGTGATCGCGGCCGTGGTGGCGTTGGGAGGGAGGGCGCAGCGTTGGCGCTACGGCAGTCTCAGTTGCAGCAGAGAGGCGAGGTACGGAAGGGCAAGGGGCGAGAGTGGGGTGGCGGTTGGCAAAGCAATGGTTCTGTTTAGGGATCTTTAACGGGACTCTCATGGTAGCAAGTTGGCACTGAGCAGGTTGAGTGGTTGGCACGGGAGCCTTGCTGGTTGCTTGTTTCCAGTAAGGGGGACTTTATGGCGGGGGCAGCACACACCTGGAAGAGCAAGCTCGTTTCAAAGCAGGTACACCACCAAGCTCAAAGAGATGAACACGTAGAGAACCGATAGGGATGTTGCTTGTATGTGCTGCTTTATTTAACGTTCATTTCCATTAGCTGCCGATACAAACAGACGGTAGCCCACCCGAGAATTCCTGCTGGTTTAGTGAAAGCCTTCCCTTCTCCCTGTATGGTATACACCATCGTACTTGCATTTGAAGTGATTTTTATTTTATTTAGCATCATCTTTGTTTTGACATGGCTGTAGTACATGTTTTTTTTTTGTTATTATTAGAGATTGTTGCAATAATTCTCGTGGATGTTCTATCAGAATGTGTGTTTTTATTCTTTGTCAGGCTCATTTCTGCTATATTTAGTAATCTGTGTGTAACACACACTAATCCAATGGGGCCCTACATGGCAGGGGTGTCCAATGTGCAGCCCGTGGGCCATTTGTGGGCCGTGGCTCATTGAAAATGTTTTAAAATGATTTAACCAGGAAACTAAAATAGTAACAATCAACCGTAATTTTTTTATTATAAAGCCAAAATATTAAGAGAGAAAGTGGTATGTAATTTTAGTAGCATCAAGTTGAAACATTGAGGAAAAAATATGTATAATTATGAGAAAAAAACAAAATAAAGTGGAAAATTAGATTGAGGGAAAAGTAGAATATTATGGGAATAATGTCACAATATTACAAGGAGAAGAAAGTTGCAATAGTTGGAAAATACATGTAAAGCTGCAACGATTAATCGATGAATCAATTATTAATCGATTATCCAAATAATCGACAACTATTTTGGTAATTGATTAATCGTTTCATTTAAAAATGTACTATAAATAGCTTGATATTAGCCACTCTAATCTAACTATATTTTAATTTCCATAGTGATCCATGAAAGCAGACATATCTTTTGTGTTTCAGGCAAAACAAGATAGTTCCTTTGACTTTGGAAAAGAGCTACCAACATTTTTGCCTTTTTTTGATAACTTGAAAAAGCAAACCACTGCAGAGATGTGTGCGTAGAGCGTGTGTAAAAGCCTCCCCACGCAAAGTAAATCCCATACTTGTACTTGTGATTAGGAAAACGTCTACATTTCTGCAATCTCTCCCTTATCGCTTACCATGCATCACACAAAACCTACTGGTAGAACAGTGAAACTGCAGTAGAGTGTTTGTGACATTTGTCCACTGATGGTTTATACTTTGCTACTTCAATTTCGGTGAATGAGATCTTCCTCTTTGCTATGATTTTTGGAAGGGAAAATGTAAATTATTGCATTCTTAACGGGATTACTGCAAAGAAGGGAAAATTAAAAATGTCTTTTTAAAAATCCGATTAATCGATTAATCTAAAAAAATAATAGACAGATTAATTGATTATGAAAATAATCATTAGTTGCAGCCCTAAATACATATAAAAAAAACAAAAACCCAGAGCACAAATAATAAAAACTGTCATTTTATGAGAATAAAGCCACAATGAAGTTGCAGAATGAAGAATGAGAATGAAGTCACAATTTTAGGAGAATAATCTTGAAATAATATAAGGAAATATAAACTCATTTTGGTAGCACAGAGTTTAAATATTAAAGAAAATATGTAGTTTTGTTTTTAGTCATAATATAATGACACACAAACAAAACAAAATAAAGTTGTAGTTTTCAGACAATTTGGTTGGGAGAAAAGTGAAACAATATTATGGGAATAAACTCAAAATATTATGGGAATATAGTCATAACATGAAAAGGACAATTACCAGGAGAAATTTGAAATATTTGGGTAAAAAAAAACATGTTTATATAACAAACGCTTCTTCACCTTCAGTACATCACAAAGCCGAGATGCACTTTTTCCCCGAAATATATCTAACTTCTTTGCATCTCTTTACAAAATCTTAAAATGTCCCTTGCAAGCTTTCGTTTTTCAGTATGCGGCCCTCGGTGGAAACAGTTTGGACACCCCTGCTATATGGAATGTGTATCTTGAGGAGCCCGCTTTTGGGATTTCATCCTGGCACTCGTTTCACTCTCCAACACCCCCAGCGTGCACGCCTGTGGTTCCGACACCTAACCCACAACTATCGCGTTATACTGCTCTGACGTTTTACATCCTCTAGTGGCCGTGTCGGCCTCAGCGCACATGCAGAAGGGAGATCCATCGACAGACTACTGAAACATTCCGCCACTTGAGGGAATTTGGCATTTTGTATGCTAGACTGCTGTTGTCCCTCCCGGCCCATTGCTCTTGACTTGACTTTTCACACACTTCTCCCACCAAAGAGATCAGCTTGACCGCATGCAAGCGGCAGCATGCAGGCAGTAACTCTGGATGCTTTTACGGATATTTCAACTCTTCCTGCTTAATATACGTAGAGTAATTCCAGCATGCAGGTGGTTCTTGGGTTATGAACGCCTTCTGTTCCAAATTTCAATTTACACGTGAGACACTCGCAAAAATCACATGGACCATTGAAAGAGAAGTCTCATAAAAAATAACATTATATACAATAATTACAATTGAAAACAGGGTGTTGAAGTTGCAGCAATTTTTTATTGGCCCGCAGCACAGTCTAAAAATATAATTTAATGTGAAAAATAAAAAGAAAAAATTGAAATATCAGCAGTTTTTTTTTTTTTTACAAAAATAACGCAATATTATGAGGAAAAATTATTCTATAAATATGAATTATATGATGATTTTAGTTGTACAGAATTGAAATAGTAAAAAAACAAAATAGTAAAAAAAAAATACTGTGATTGGCTGACAACCAGTCCAGGGGGTGCCCCGCCTCTCGCCCCAAGTCAGCTGGGATAGGCTCCAGCATACCCCCCGACCCTAGTTAGGATAAGCTGCATAGAAAATGGATGAATGGATAGTTTTTTTTAATTATTATAAAAAGCTGTAATATTATGAGAAACAAACAAAACAATGGATCGTGAGAAAATATTACAAGAATTAAGTCAAACTATTTTGGGAATGAAGTAATAGAAAATTTACAAGAAGAAAAAAATTGCAAATTCAGACCAGCAAAATTGGACAAAAAAACAGCTGTAAATGTATTAGAATAAAGTAAAAATATTAAGAGGAAAAAACTTTATATTCTAAGAAGAATAAAAGGGCAAACTCTGAAAATAAACCTCATAAATGACAGTTGTGTTTTTTTTTTTTAATTAGCTGGGAAAAACAGATATGATGTTATGGGAATAAAGACAAAATATTATGAGAATAAAGCGCTAATGTTACAAGAAGAAAATGTATAGAGATTATTTAGGAAGAAAGTTGAAATAGCTGATAATTGATCAAAACAGCAACAGCAAACACTTTTTCACTTATATCACAGAGCTGAGATGCATTTTTTAATAATATACATAACTTCTTGCCCTTGCTGGAAAACGTTGACACCCCCGATGTCAAACCTCCCTACATTTACCCCTGTGGATGTCCTACCTTTTTAAAATATGGTATATTCTGGTATACTATTGGCATATAATAATTCTTAAATATTTCAGGCTAGTCTGGGAAGACTGCCACATTGGCTTGTAACAGCGCACAGAATCCATGACCCCTGTCACATTCATTGGCATTCAATCGTCGTTATCTTTAATCACAGTCGTGGACAGTCGAACAGTTCAGACCAAAAGAGCGACCAATATGGGTGGTCGTGTCTCCGCTCTTTCCGAGCTTTTTATCATGTTCATTTAAAATGCTTTCCCTTTCTTTGGCACGCTGCCGCTTGAGAGACTTAATGAAGTGTAAAAAGTGAACTAATAAGCGATGTTATTATCAATCCGTGCGGCTGAGCCGGCACACAGTGCATTCAACCAGTTCTCGAACGACTCTCGTATTCATGGACCAAATTCTAAGCTTTTCATTGACACATGGGAGCGCCTCGTTAACCACGGACAGCCATAAACCAAGGACCACCCGTACTTGGATTTACTTTGACCCCATGTCTAAATTACTTCAATAATAAAACTCATAACATATATACAGTAGTGTTCAAAATAATAGCAGCCCAATGACTAACCAGATGAATCACTGTTATTAGCATATTTTTATTGCTACATGGCAAACAAGCTACCAGTAGGTGCAGTAGATGCTCAGAAAACAGACCCAGCATTCATGGTATGCACGCTCTTAAGGGTGTGCAACTGGGCAATTACTTACAATTACAATTACAATTAATTACAAGCAATGGCAGTGTCTGCCGTTGACTTTACAAAGTCAAAACTATGTTTTACAAACTTTTTTGTTTGAAGGCAATCCTGTGAATGACTAAACTAATATTTAGTTTTTTATAACTGCTTCACATCCGTGTGGCATTGAGTCCACCAACTTGTGGCACCTTTCAGCTGTTATTCCGCTCCAAGATTCTTTAACAACATTCCACAATTCATTAACATTTCTTGGTTTTGCTTCAGAAACAGCATTTTTGATGTCACCCCACAAGTTCTCCGTTGGATTAAGATCTGGGGATTGGGTTGGCCCCTCAATGACATAACAACATAACAAAATTTTGCTGTTTTACTAGTGTGTTTGGGGTGATTGTCTTGTTGAAACAGCCGTTTCAAGGGCATGTCCTCTTCAGCCTAAGGCAACGTGACCTCTTCAAGTATTTTGACATATGCAAACTGATCCATGATCCCTGCTATGGGATAAATAGGCCCAACACCATAGTAGGAGAAACATGCCCATATCATNTTTGTCCATACAAGAGAATTTTCATCAATAAATATTCTGTTTGTGTTGATGCTAATTATAATTCTTTTGGATAGAACGTGTCGTCCATAAAGAGAGGCCAAGAGCTTTGCGAACGTGTTGCCAGAAAGGGGCTGCGCTTTAGCAACACAAACACTCTTGGCCAAGTGTCCCATGCTGTGCATCAAAAGAGACAAGATTTTGGAGGCCAGCTGCAAAAAGGTGGATGAGCTCCTGCAGCTGAGCCTCCACGTGTCAGCCCCAATCTGTTGGTTTTGTTATACACTATGAGTGTCCTATGCTGTGCATTAAAAGAGACAAGATTGCCCCGCAACCCGGACCTGTTTAAGTGGAGGAAAATGGAATGATCCTGAGTTTTGGTTGTCCATATTTTAATCTGCTTTTAAGGAGTATTTGATGTTGAACCCAAAAATGAACGAGATGATTTGAAGTTGCTTGTCTTTCCCTGAAATAATTTTTCCCATTGTCCCCCAGGCCCAGCAGCACATGGTAGCAGACCGAAACGGAGCTCACCGCCGCCAGCAGGCCTACATCACCCCCACCATCGCTGCTCAGGCCCCATACTCCTTCCATCACAACAGCCCCTCTCACACTGGCAACGTGCACCCACACTTGGCAGCCACACACCTTCCCAGTCAGCCCCACCTCTACACCTACACCGCCCCGGCCGCTTTGGGCTCCGCCGGCACCGTGGCTCACCTGGTGGCGTCGCAGGGCTCGGCCCGCCACACGGTCCAGCACGGGAGCTACCCGCCGAGCATCGTGCACCAGGTTCCGGTCAGCATGGGCCACCGTGTGCTGCCCTCACCCACCCTGCACCACAGCCAGTACCAGGCCCAGTTTGCCCACCAGGCCTACATCAGCGCCTCGCCTGCCTCCTCTGTCTACACTGGATACCCTCTAAGCCCCACCAAGGTCAACCAGTACCCTTACCTCTAGAGAAGACACTGGAGAGGCTGACCCAGCGCTGCTGCTTCCACACACACACACACACACACACACACTTCTCCATCCTTCATCCCCTCCACCTCCCTCGCTTATGAACAGAGAGCGAGGACTTTTGCAATCCTCATGAAAAAGTCCCATAAAACTTGAAGACAAGACAGAAGGAAGAAGACACAGAAAAAGACTCACAGTCGCTCTTTAAGGGAAGGAGAGGAGTAGGATTGGAGGATTTGTTTTGTTTTTCGCCGAAAAGGGCCAGTGTCGCTTTTATTTGTTTGCGTTCCCTCCACGAGGAGCGTGGCGTCGCGTTCGTTTTTACGAGGACGTGTTGGGGACAGACAGCGGAGGACTTCCGCTCGTTTTTTTCTTTTATTTGCCCATCTTTACGAGGGTGTTCACTGACTGGAAGTTGGGAATCCCAACGTAACTGGGTGAAGGTGAAATACGGAAACCTGCTGCTCTTCAAAGAAAACAAAATATCGATGGCCTTGAACTGTCTTAATATTTCCACACTTTCGGTGTCGGGAGAAAAGAGCCGAGGGGGCTTCTGGAAATACAACCAACAAAAGACAACAAACTTTTCTAATGTATTTATAGATATTTTCCCTTTATGTTTCTCAACACTTTGGTTTTAGCGATAGGCGTCTTAGCTGGGCCCCCACTCATAGAATGTAGCAGTCTGCACCGGGTTGTTTTCAGATCTCCGAGAACCTTTCTTTCCTGATACCAATAGATTTGATTGATCTGTTCCGATTCTTTTTTTTGTGATTGCACAAAGTGGTTAAAATAACATAGGCATGTACAATGTGATTGTCTGTGTGTGCGCGCGCGTGAGTGTGCGTGTGCGTGTGTGTGTGTGTGTGTGTGCTACTGTCCACCTCCTTTTAGGTTTTGTTCCCTCGTAGTGCCTTACAGACGTAACAACGCAGTTTACTCACAAACACATTGGAGAGACGCAAAAGGCTCTTCCAGGTGTAGCCTCCGCTCTCGCTGCAGTCGTAAACGACAAACAGCAGTACGGATGAGGGTGATTTATGTCACAGCTCTTTTATTATGTGCGCGGGAGGTAGTAACTTGCCGGAGTCGTTGATAAGTCCTGAAATGCAAATGAGAAATCAGAATTTAGAGACTAAATGTGTTGATCGACTATGGGTGAGTTTTTATGGAATGGGGGAATCTCTCTCGAATGTTCTGAACTCCTGTTTCAATACCAGTGTGGTAGTGAGCATGTCACAGCAGAGGGCTGCATAGGCGTGTACTGATCATGTCACCGTATTCCTAACAATTGATTATTAGGCCAATCTACGGAAGACCGTTTCCACCGCTGGAAAGAAATAACATATCCCAGTGCTGAGTCGTCATGATGAGATGAAAAGTCAAAATTTACAAGATAAAAAGTCATAATTATGAGATAAAAAGTCATAATTATGAGATGAAAAGTCATAATTATGAGCCAGGAATATCATAATTATGAAATGAAAAGTCATAATTATGAGATGAAAAGTGATACTTATGAGATTTTTAAAAAGACATAGTGATGTCTAGGAAAATCCTAATTATGAGATAAAAAAGTTTAAATTGGGAGATAAAAAGTCATAATTATGAGAGGAAAAGTCATAATTATGAGCCAGGAATATCATAATTATGAAATGAAAAGTCATAATTATGAGAAAAAAGTCAAAATTTCGAGATAAAAAATTATAATTACCAGATGAAAAGTCAAAACTACAAGATAGTAAGTGATGAGTGTGAGATTTTAAAAAAGTCATAATTATAAGTTAAAAAGTCAAAATTATGCGATACAGAGTCAATTATAAGCCAGGAAAATCATTAATATGAAATAAAAAGGTTCAATTATGAGATAAAAAGTCAGATTAGTTAGGAGGGACTATGTCTCACAGCTGGCCTGGGAACGCCTCGGTGAAGAGGTCGCCGGAGACCGGGAAGTCTGGACTTCCCTACTGAGACTGCTGCCCCCGCGACCCGGACCCGGATAAGCGGAAAAAAATGGAAAGTGAGAATAATTATTGGATACAAACTGTGCATGTATCAAGTAACATGTGACAAAGGCTACAGTGCAGAATGCAAAGCAATTTTGACTTTTTATTTCATAATTATGTTTTATCATATCATTTTGACTTTTTATTTCATCGTTATGATTTTCCTAGCTCATAATTATGACTTTGTCTAATTTGCCCCTGGAGTGCTGCGTTACTCACTTTCGAGTACCCGCTCCATCTTTTTAGGTAGTGCCAAATCTATCCGTGGCGGTCCAAATGTATTTGTGGCGGCCCGCGTTCCCATAAACGTACAGCAACCACTGAGGGGATTTGTTTTTTCAGACAAAATTGTCATTCAAACGTCGTCTGTAGCTAAAAACTGCAATTGTCTTATTGGAGTTGCCGCGAGGAACTTCCAGATAGTTTTTGTGCTCTCCGAAAAAGTCATAAGTAACACTAGCGGCCCAGACAGAAAGTGATCGCGGCCGTGGTGGCGTTGGGAGGGAGGGCGCAGCGTTGGCGCTACGGCAGTCTCAGTTGCAGCAGAGAGGCGAGGTACGGAAGGGCAAGGGGCGAGAGTGGGGTGGCGGTTGGCAAAGCAATGGTTCTGTTTAGGGATCTTTAACGGGACTCTCATGGTAGCAAGTTGGCACTGAGCAGGTTGAGTGGTTGGCACGGGAGCCTTGCTGGTTGCTTGTTTCCAGTAAGGGGGACTTTATGGCGGGGGCAGCACACACCTGGAAGAGCAAGCTCGTTTCAAAGCAGGTACACCACCAAGCTCAAAGAGATGAACACGTAGAGAACCGATAGGGATGTTGCTTGTATGTGCTGCTTTATTTAACGTTCATTTCCATTAGCTGCCGATACAAACAGACGGTAGCCCACCCGAGAATTCCTGCTGGTTTAGTGAAAGCCTTCCCTTCTCCCTGTATGGTATACACCATCGTACTTGCATTTGAAGTGATTTTTATTTTATTTAGCATCATCTTTGTTTTGACATGGCTGTAGTACATGTTTTTTTTTTGTTATTATTAGAGATTGTTGCAATAATTCTCGTGGATGTTCTATCAGAATGTGTGTTTTTATTCTTTGTCAGGCTCATTTCTGCTATATTTAGTAATCTGTGTGTAACACACACTAATCCAATGGGGCCCTACATGGCAGGGGTGTCCAATGTGCAGCCCGTGGGCCATTTGTGGGCCGTGGCTCATTGAAAATGTTTTAAAATGATTTAACCAGGAAACTAAAATAGTAACAATCAACCGTAATTTTTTTATTATAAAGCCAAAATATTAAGAGAGAAAGTGGTATGTAATTTTAGTAGCATCAAGTTGAAACATTGAGGAAAAAATATGTATAATTATGAGAAAAAAACAAAATAAAGTGGAAAATTAGATTGAGGGAAAAGTAGAATATTATGGGAATAATGTCACAATATTACAAGGAGAAGAAAGTTGCAATAGTTGGAAAATACATGTAAAGCTGCAACGATTAATCGATGAATCAATTATTAATCGATTATCCAAATAATCGACAACTATTTTGGTAATTGATTAATCGTTTCATTTAAAAATGTACTATAAATAGCTTGATATTAGCCACTCTAATCTAACTATATTTTAATTTCCATAGTGATCCATGAAAGCAGACATATCTTTTGTGTTTCAGGCAAAACAAGATAGTTCCTTTGACTTTGGAAAAGAGCTACCAACATTTTTGCCTTTTTTTGATAACTTGAAAAAGCAAACCACTGCAGAGATGTGTGCGTAGAGCGTGTGTAAAAGCCTCCCCACGCAAAGTAAATCCCATACTTGTACTTGTGATTAGGAAAACGTCTACATTTCTGCAATCTCTCCCTTATCGCTTACCATGCATCACACAAAACCTACTGGTAGAACAGTGAAACTGCAGTAGAGTGTTTGTGACATTTGTCCACTGATGGTTTATACTTTGCTACTTCAATTTCGGTGAATGAGATCTTCCTCTTTGCTATGATTTTTGGAAGGGAAAATGTAAATTATTGCATTCTTAACGGGATTACTGCAAAGAAGGGAAAATTAAAAATGTCTTTTTAAAAATCCGATTAATCGATTAATCTAAAAAAATAATAGACAGATTAATTGATTATGAAAATAATCATTAGTTGCAGCCCTAAATACATATAAAAAAAACAAAAACCCAGAGCACAAATAATAAAAACTGTCATTTTATGAGAATAAAGCCACAATGAAGTTGCAGAATGAAGAATGAGAATGAAGTCACAATTTTAGGAGAATAATCTTGAAATAATATAAGGAAATATAAACTCATTTTGGTAGCACAGAGTTTAAATATTAAAGAAAATATGTAGTTTTGTTTTTAGTCATAATATAATGACACACAAACAAAACAAAATAAAGTTGTAGTTTTCAGACAATTTGGTTGGGAGAAAAGTGAAACAATATTATGGGAATAAACTCAAAATATTATGGGAATATAGTCATAACATGAAAAGGACAATTACCAGGAGAAATTTGAAATATTTGGGTAAAAAAAAACATGTTTATATAACAAACGCTTCTTCACCTTCAGTACATCACAAAGCCGAGATGCACTTTTTCCCCGAAATATATCTAACTTCTTTGCATCTCTTTACAAAATCTTAAAATGTCCCTTGCAAGCTTTCGTTTTTCAGTATGCGGCCCTCGGTGGAAACAGTTTGGACACCCCTGCTATATGGAATGTGTATCTTGAGGAGCCCGCTTTTGGGATTTCATCCTGGCACTCGTTTCACTCTCCAACACCCCCAGCGTGCACGCCTGTGGTTCCGACACCTAACCCACAACTATCGCGTTATACTGCTCTGACGTTTTACATCCTCTAGTGGCCGTGTCGGCCTCAGCGCACATGCAGAAGGGAGATCCATCGACAGACTACTGAAACATTCCGCCACTTGAGGGAATTTGGCATTTTGTATGCTAGACTGCTGTTGTCCCTCCCGGCCCATTGCTCTTGACTTGACTTTTCACACACTTCTCCCACCAAAGAGATCAGCTTGACCGCATGCAAGCGGCAGCATGCAGGCAGTAACTCTGGATGCTTTTACGGATATTTCAACTCTTCCTGCTTAATATACGTAGAGTAATTCCAGCATGCAGGTGGTTCTTGGGTTATGAACGCCTTCTGTTCCAAATTTCAATTTACACGTGAGACACTCGCAAAAATCACATGGACCATTGAAAGAGAAGTCTCATAAAAAATAACATTATATACAATAATTACAATTGAAAACAGGGTGTTGAAGTTGCAGCAATTTTTTATTGGCCCGCAGCACAGTCTAAAAATATAATTTAATGTGAAAAATAAAAAGAAAAAATTGAAATATCAGCAGTTTTTTTTTTTTTTACAAAAATAACGCAATATTATGAGGAAAAATTATTCTATAAATATGAATTATATGATGATTTTAGTAGTACAGAATTGAAATAGTAAAAAAACAAAATAGTAAAAAAAAAATACTGTGATTGGCTGACAACCAGTCCAGGGGGTGCCCCGCCTCTCGCCCCAAGTCAGCTGGGATAGGCTCCAGCATACCCCCCGACCCTAGTTAGGATAAGCTGCATAGAAAATGGATGAATGGATAGTTTTTTTTAATTATTATAAAAAGCTGTAATATTATGAGAAACAAACAAAACAATGGATCGTGAGAAAATATTACAAGAATTAAGTCAAACTATTTTGGGAATGAAGTAATAGAAAATTTACAAGAAGAAAAAAATTGCAAATTCAGACCAGCAAAATTGGACAAAAAAACAGCTGTAAATGTATTAGAATAAAGTAAAAATATTAAGAGGAAAAAACTTTATATTCTAAGAGGAATAAAAGGGCAAACTCTGAAAATAAACCTCATAAATGACAGTTGTGTGTTTTTTTTAATTAGCTGGGAAAAACAGATATGATGTTATGGGAATAAAGACAAAATATTATGAGAATAAAGCGCTAATGTTACAAGAAGAAAATGTATAGAGATTATTTAGGAAGAAAGTTGAAATAGCTGATAATTGATCAAAACAGCAACAGCAAACACTTTTTCACTTATATCACAGAGCTGAGATGCATTTTTTAATAATATACATAACTTCTTGCCCTTGCTGGAAAACGTTGACACCCCCGATGTCAAACCTCCCTACATTTACCCCTGTGGATGTCCTACCTTTTTAGAATATGGTATATTCTGGTATACTATTGGTATATATAATAATTCTTAAATATTTCAGGCTAGTCTGGGAAGACTTCCACATTGGCTTGTAACAGCGCACTGAATCCATGACCCCTGTCACATTCATTGGCATTCAATCGTCGTTATCCTTAATCACAGTCGTGGACAGTCGAACAGTTCAGACCAAAAGAGCGACCAATATGGGTGGTCGTGTCTCCGCTCTTTCCGAGCTTTTTATCATGTTCATTTAAAATGCTTTCCCTTTCTTTGGCACGCTGCCGCTTGAGAGACTTAATGAAGTGTAAAAAGTGAACTAATAAGCGATGTTATTATCAATCCGTGCGGCTGAGCCGGCACACAGTGCATTCAACCAGTTCTCGAACGACTCTCGTATTCATGGACCAAATTCTAAGCTTTTCATTGACACATGGGAGCGCCTCGTTAACCACGGACAGCCATAAACCAAGGACCACCCGTACTTGGATTTACTTTGACCCCATGTCTAAATTACTTCAATAATAAAACTCATAACATATATACAGTAGTGTTCAAAATAAAAGCAGCCCAATGACTAACCAGATGAATCACTGTTATTAGCATATTTTTATTGCTACATGGCAAACAAGCTACCAGTAGGTGCAGTAGATGCTCAGAAAACAGACCCAGCATTCATGGTATGCACGCTCTTAAGGTTGTGCAACTGGGCAATTACTTACAATTACAATTACAATGAATTACAAGCAATAGCAGTGTCTGCCGTTGACTTTACAAAGTCAAAACTATGTTTTACAAACTTTTTTGTTTGAAGGCAATCCTGTGAATGACTAAACTAATATTTAGTTTTTTATAACTGCTTCACATCCGTGTGCCATTGAGTCCACCAACTTGTGGCACCTTTCAGCTGTTATTCCGCTCCAAGATTCTTTAACAACATTCCACAATTCATTAACATTTCTTGGTTTTGCTTCAGAAACAGCATTTTTGATGTCACCCCACAAGTTCTCCGTTGGATTAAGATCTGGGGATGGGGTTGGCCCCTCAATGACATAACAACATAACAAAATTTTGCTGTTTTACTAGTGTGTTTGGGGTGATTGTCTTGTTGAAACAGCCGTTTCAAGGGCATGTCCTCTTCAGCCTAAGGCAACGTGACCTCTTCAAGTATTTTGACATATGCAAACTGATCCATGATCCCTGCTATGGGATAAATAGGCCCAACACCATAGTAGGAGAAACATGCCCATATCATGATGCTTCCTTCACTGTGTACTGTGGCTTGAATTCAGAGTTTGGGGGCCGTCTCACAAACTATCTGCGGCCCTTGGACCCAAAAAGAAGAATTTTACTCTCATCAGTCCACAAAATGTTCCTCTATTTCTCTTGAGGCCAGTTGATGTGTTTGTTAGCAAATTGTACCCTCTTCTGCACATGCCTTTTTTTTAACAGAGGGACTTTGATTAGCTTCACACAACCATCTTGTAACTGTCACAGTACTTTGAGGTAACTCCAGACAGTCTTTGATCATCCTGGAGCTGATCATTGGCAGAGCCTTTGCCATTCTGGTTAATCTTCAATCCATTTTGATAGTTGTCTTCCATTTTCTGCCACGTGTCTCCGAGGTTGCTCTCCATTTTAAGGCATTGGAGATCTTTTTATCTGAACAGCCAAACAAATGTTGCACCTCTTCATAGGTTTCCCCTCTCCAATCAACATTTTTTGATCAAAGTATGGTGCTCTACTGAATAATGACCCATTTTCCTCAGGCTTTCAAAGAGAAATGATGTTTAACAAGTGCCGGTTTCATCCTTAAATAGGGCCCACCTGATCCACACCTCTTTTTTTACAAAATTGATCACTGATTGAATGCCACGCTGCCATTTTTTCAACACACCCTTTCAAATAATTGCCCAATTGCACAGCCTTAAGAGCGTGCAAACCATGAATGCTAGGGCTTGTTTGTTTTCTGAGCATCTACTGCACCTGCTGGTAACTTGTTTGCCATGTAGCAATACAAATAAACTAATAACAAGGATTCATCTGGTTAGTCACATTGCACTGCTGTTATTTGGAAATGCCATGATTGTCGTTGTTTTGTTTTGGTTTAAAAAAAGGAACTTTCTTATTAGTCTGCTATGGAGGAGAGTGAAAGAAATCCATTGTAGAAAAAAGACCAACTATACCTTTAAAAGCATGGACGCCTGCACAACCTGAATGTAATACGTGACATCTCAAATAGCTTTCTCTCCACTGTAGGTGATAATTCTACAGCACACCCCACCCATCTCCAGCAAGAGCGTGTTTGGGAGAAACCTCGTAAAACGACCACTATCCTTGTGATTAGAGCGTGTCTATTTTCTCGAATGAATATATCCAGCTAAGACCTAACATTGTGTGTATGATGTCTATCATTTTGTGGCCAATAGCGCTTGTTTTTGTGTTTTACAAGAGAAAAATCCAAAATGTGAGCGTCGATGTAGATTGAGTGACCTTATGATTACCAAAATGTGCTGCAAATAGCATGTGCAAATGTTTTGTGCTGTGCAAGTGAGCCTAGCCTTCCCATTTAGTACTGTTGTCAAAATAACCAACAATACCTCCAAAGCTTTAAAGTGTCGTTTCAATTAGACAAAAGGCTTTCTCCAGTTCATTCTGTTGAATGTTGCTTCTAACAATGTGGTAAAAAAAAAAAGAGGAAATATTTCAGTGGTGGATGACACATCTAACATGTCTAGTGTAAGGATTAGTGCAAGGGTGTCCAAAGTGTGGCCCCGGGGGCTCGCTTGCGGCCCACTGCTTTTTTTTTTTTAGTTAAAATACGAAACAAAAGAAACAAACAAAAAACTGAAAGATGAGCCATCGTTTTGCAAGAATAAAGTCAAAATATTATGAGACAAAAGTTAATCTTATGAGAATTTTACGGGATTAGGGTCATCATATTATGGTGAAAATTAATGTAATTTTAGGAGCATGACGTTTTTACTAGTTAGGCTTTTTTTGCAGCAAGATTAGAAAAAACAAATAAAAAAACAATAAATAAAGTTGTCATTTTTGCCAAATTAGGCTGCGGGAAAAGTTATATAATTATGAGAAGATAATTTATTGGGAAAAAATTGAAATAGTTGGAAAATTAAAAAATCATCTGTAATTTTACGAGAATAAAGTCAAAATATTAAGAGAAAATAAATAAGATTAATAAAGAGAAAAAGTATTCCAATGAGAAAAAGAACGTTGCAATTTTACTAGCATAAACTTTTAATATTATGAGGAAAAATAATGGCATTTAGTGGCAGAGAATTGCAATATTAAAGAAAAGAATATTTTATTTTAAAAGTCATAATATGTCAAATAAACAAAAGTATAGTAAAGGAATTAGGGGAAATTTAGGTTGAGAAAAAATATGATCAAAATATTAGCAGGAAAAGTCTTGTACTATGGGGGAAAAATCATAATTAAAGAAAAAAGTTAAAATACTTGAACAAATAAAAAAAACAACACCAAAAATTGAAAAACAGCTGTGATTTTACAAGAATAAAGACAAAATATTGAGAAGAAAAAATGTGCATTATAGGAACTAAATCATAATTAAAGAAGAGCTGGAAAATACATCTGTAATTTTACCGGATATTATGAGAATAAAGTCAAATAATTAAAAGGAAAAATTCCTATTCTCACAAGCATAAACTTGTAAAAATATGAGGAAAAATATTATAATATTAGTCGCAATATTTTTAAAAAATTACTTTCTTTAAAAGTCATAATATTACGTGAAATAAAAAAGGAAACAAAAATTAAGTCCAAATTTTAGGAAAAATTTGGTTGGATTATGAAGAAATAGTTATGAAAATGAAGTGATAATGTTACAAGAAGAAAATGTACAAAGATTATGTATGAAGAAAGTTACAGAAAAAAACAGTACAAATGGGGGGGAAAGTGAAGTTCAAATTGGCCCTTGCCAGTGTGGCCCTCATGGGAAAACGTTTGGACACCCCTGGATTAGGGTATGTCTTTGTTAATGAGCTCTGCTTTTTTGTGGATTCAGTTCATTGCTATTGAATATTACCAAAACTGATCCAAATCCGCTTCCCTTAATGCCTCTTTGACTACATGGATATGATTTTGTCAGGCATTTGCCATATTGTATGACCTGCAATTTCAAATTATGTTTATAGCCAAAAAGGAACGGTGTTGAAAAAATGGAACCACCAAAGCTACAATCCTGATTATGCTCCCAAAATACCCGGGATATAGTGACTTTATATGAGAAAATGATGTAATAAATATACACAGTATTTTACATGAGTTCATCCCGCCCCTGTGTGTTTTCCCAATTAGCGACATAATTCAATTCCTTGTTTGGATTCTCATGTGTGCTGCAGTATTCTCTTCGCTTTTTATTGTCTTTTGTTATTTGTTTATCGGGATATGACGTCTGATTATTTTTCTCTCTGTTGTATGTAGTGTTGTGCGTATCCCCAGCCTAATCTAAATACTATACAGGCTTTATAGAGTGTTTCAATGAATATAACAATGACAATGAGAAGGTTCAATTTTAACCCCTAACCAGTTGCTTGTGTTACTATTTATGGAATTGTGTGCTTCCCTTAATCAGTTTTGTTGTAGGAAGAAACAAAGAAGTGGATTTTTTGTACTAGACTCTATGGGAACGTAATTATGTGATCATGGTTTGACTGGGGGATCATGGCCAGACAATAAGCAGCTTCCTGGAATAGAAGACTATTCCTTACTAACTGTAGGCTGGCAAGGGGCTCGCAAGCTGGTCAACTATGTTATAGCTTGTTTTTCACTGTTACTTTTGATCATTTTTCCGGTCTCCGAGGTGAATCGAGTTATTAATGAGAGTTTGTATGCTCACATATGCATATTGTATATGTGTAGAAATGTAATCACACTTTGTCTTGGATTTACAATAAACTGTTAAGTCACACCAGCGCGTTGCCTGTTGCGTTGGGGGGTTTGTGATCTCATTAATGTGGAAATGCACTGGATAAACATAGGGAGAGAGAGCACCCACCCAGCAAAAATTTGTTGGAAAGACGCTGAAAAGTGAAAGGCAAAAAGATGTGGCTATAAAGATGTCCCTTTCTTGTCTAAACATGGTTGAAACGCGTCTATTTTGGGGGCCATATCTGGACAAAATTATTCGGACCAAACTCTATTTGGTCTATTTCTCTACTAAATCCAGGCAATGATGGACTGCCCAAAATTAGCCCAAAAAACAACACTCAAACGTTGGGTGTTGGGGTCTAGTGACGATAGCTCTAAGACTCCAAAGGAAGCTCAGCTCCGATGAAGAAGCATAGAGTGAGTTGTTCCACATCTTGAAACTGGACGCTCATTGGATAAATGCTGGGCTTAGTCCCGCCCATCGCACGCTCACCATCTCTGGGGTCTATGGGGGAGAAGGCTGGCACTCGGCTTCTGTGTGATGATTGGATGATCTGTCTGAGGCGGAATCCCTTTTTGATTGACAGTGAAGTGAGCGAATCAGCGATTTTGAAGTATAAACCTCCACCCGAGCATTTGCCAAGTTTTTCATGCTGTTGTTCAGAACTGATCCGGAGGCTTTACTGATCCCCAGAGACAGGAACCTATTGTAGGCCCTGAAAGCAGTTTTGGATGGGCAACGATGAGCAAAGGTTCCGATGAAATGTTTGTTTGAGTTTAAGGGAAAGCTAATTTTGCTTAGCAACACGAAGCTGGACTGTCCGCCAAATTGGTGCTGAAGTCCGCCGCTTTTACAAATTTACTGGCATAAATAAATCAGCACATTAATGATGTTGGCTGGAAAAAATGAGCTTCCAATCCTTCAATGATCAGCAGTCGCCACTGGTAGATACTGCAATTTTGAGTCGGTGGGATAATTCCAAGGGCCTTTGCATGCAGAAAATAGGGCCCAGGGTGTTTCGTTTTTTATTATTATTATTATTATTATTGGGCCTTGCAAAAATTCTCTAATTCCTGTGACAGTGTAATTTACTACCTGTAGTGTTGGATCTCATCTGGGATAGGCTCCAGCATACCCGCAAACCTCATGACGATAAGGGGTATAGAAAATGGATGAATGAATGAATAGTGTCGGATTGCATTTCTCTTGGAGATGAGCAAAGTATTTATCTTCACGCCACCACTAGATGCCACTACATCACTGGCAATACTTTTGTCCGTTCCAGACAAAATGACGTCATTTCACTGGTAACCTGCTGGGATTTTTTCCCCCATTCCCATTTCCCGCTCCGTAATCCCTGGATGCGTGTATGTCAAATGTGAAACGCAGCATTTAATGGCGTTCTCGCCCACTATTGAAATGAATATTTGTAACAGTAATCTGGGAAAAGTCGCAGCTGTACACCCGACACAGCATGCCCGGTGCCCGCGTGTGTGCACGCGCATCGCCGCCTGTAGACAACGTTGCCGTGGAAGCCGCGGACGCTTGTCGAAAATGACCAACCTATATTGAAAAAAAAAATCATGACGGACACATACCCGAGCCAATAAGCGCAGGGTTTTCACAGGCTGTGCACAAATCAGACCTCCGGATGGGCGGGGCTAACCCAATCTCCAAGACAGGGGGGGACTGTTACTGCTATCAAAAGAGTGTCAAATGGATGCTCGCCGCCTGCACGTTAGTTGTGCTCATGAATGAACTTGGGCAAAGGAAGCAAGTTCGTGTAACTACTTCATGCTTCATCCAATCCTATTTATCCTAGCCAGACAAAGGATTTCACAGAGTTTCGCGCCGTGTTTTGGTAAGTGTGAACGCGCAGTTAGAATGCGCTAGAAATGGCTGGGGAAAGAGGAATACGTTCGTGTTTTCTTTGCGACGAATGCTCGTCTTTAGCAGCAGTGGGCTCCCTTCGCGCTCTTTTAGGCGTATCTTTACGGCGAGCCGTGTTATTTCGGTGAGCAATGTACTGTACCGTGCTGTGTGAGGATGGAAAGCGCACTGTAAGCTAGCGACGTCGGCGGTTATTCACGTTTTATTCACATTTTACCACCAGGGGTTGTGTTTTTGCGATATTGCCGTGCTGTACAAAAAAACAACAACAACAACAATGTGCCTGATAAAATCCAAATCCATATTTTCTGTCTAAAGAGAGGTGTTGCATTATCAAGTCTACAAACGTAAACACAAGTGGATCAATAGTTTGTTTACACTGGTTCCTCCAAGTAGTGTTGCTTTCTACTTGTGTCCCATTGTTTCTGTGTTGCCTTCACTGCACTTTCTTTTCTGCAAGGCGAGCACATGTTCGGGAAGAAGAGGAAGACTCCTACCTAAAAACCACCAAATCCAGACCCAAGACCTTGTCTTTTTGGATGACCGGATGAAATGCCTTGACCTGGGCAACGGCGTATAATGGCAGGATTAGTCTGGCTTGTGGGTTTGGTGGCAGTGCTGAAGCCCTACATGGACCCCCGTGGCCAAAGTGCAGTGGTTCTGGGAATAATGCTGTTGATAAACGCAGTATCTGCAGACTCACCTGTTGCAGGTAAGGGAAGGACTGTCCTCTTTGCAGATGAGCTAGTGACTATTCCAGCTGACTTTGAGGTCAGGTTTAGTTTTAGGGGTACACACTGGATTGATTCCCAGTCAGCTGCAGGACACATATGTGCAAACCGCCATTCACACTCACATTCAAACCTATGCACAACATAAAGCATGACAAAAAGCCAAGAGCATCTGTCCATTCATCTTCTGTGCTATCCTCACATGGGTAGCGGGTATGCCAGAGCCTATCCCAGTTGACTTTGGACAAGAGGTGCATTACCAAGAGCAATGAATTGTCATTTACATGTTCAGCTTTGAGATTCATAATGATTGACAGTCCAGTGGCCCAATCACTACACTAAACGTAACTTAACTTGCCAGTCATTAGTGAAAGGCTTAAAGCCATGCACTAGATGAGGGTTTTCTCCAGGGTTACTTTTATGGATGGTGAGAGTATCCCACCAAAAAAAGCCCTCTCCCAACAGATTGCCTAAAAGTTGTTACAAAAAACAGCATTAAGGACAGTCACAAAGCCATGATATTATATGCTTACAGGATTACATTGTGACCGGATTCCTGTGAGGAAGTGGAGAATTTAGTAAATCCAAAACTTGTTTATGCACAAAACAATTGTTTGCAGCTTGATTTGCTTATCAGTTGCATAACAGACATACATCAATTCCATGTGCCTAAAATGCATAGGGTAAATCAGAAATGAATGGACCCTCTACAACTCTTGTAAATTTATTTTAGTTAGGTTTAAAGTGTGTCTACGATTTATATCATTGCTGTTGGAAGAAGCAACTAGCAGAAGAAAGAGTACTGTAATTTACCTGGTCTGTAGCGTACCTAAGCGGTGGCTACCCCACCATTTTTTATATATCGAATTGTATGTAATTGTATGAATATATCCGAAACCTTAAGCATCTCCTCCCTGCCATTGATGTTTACTATGACATTATATGTTCCTTAAACCTTCATGCTTATCCAGCTTCTGCTTTAAAAGATGCAGACCAAATGAAAGAGTCACCTACGATGTACAGTCCTCGGGTTACGCCGTGGCGACTTTCTCAGTTCTGGGGTTGCGTACGCACCACCATTAACTAGTTTGTTACTTCATTTTTGGTTTTTAAGGTGACACCGCGGGTGGATACGGTACAATGTGCGTGTCATTCATAGATACGTGGCGCGAATAACGCTGCTTATTAATGAACTTTTTGCACTTTGTTATGTGTACAAAGCCTTAAGCAGGCTCTTCTGGTGAAAAAAATCCATCGTCATGGAAGTGAAGACATCATCAGGCTCAGAGGAGAACCGCCCACCAATATTGGTCGTACTTTTGGTCGTAGCCGTTCAACTGTAACATCAGTTGTCAAGGATAAAGCTCATATCTTTGGCCATAAAAGGATCTGTTCCTATGAAAGCGTCAGTGATAACTAAGCAACGTAGTGGTCTTATTATACTAGTGGCCTTTTTACAACAATAAAACAAAATAGCAACACTTGACCTTAATGTGTGAGTGGCTCAGGAGTTAATTTAGGTTAAAAAAATGTGACTTGCATCCCAGTCTAGGAACGGAACTCATACGAAACCCGAGGACCACCTCTAAACTACATCGAGGTGCTTTGTCATCTTTTAGCAAAGCATCTGATACAAACCTTTGATTTTACTGTTCAAAACAAAGCCCTGTGAAAGGACAGTGACCCTCCAACAGAAAGCAAAAATATGTTTGGCCACAGGACCCACAATGACCCACATTGCAGAAATCTTTCAACCAAAAGTGCTCACATATCTTATATTTTAGGGGACTTTATTCAGCACAGCGTGACCTGCAGAGCAGACCCACTGTCTCTTTATGGCACTTTTATGTCTCCAGCAGATATCCGCAACTGTGTGTCGGACGGATGACACATTAAATCGCCACTCAATGTCCTCCCTCTCTTACTCAAGCTCGACCATCGACCGCGGTAGCATAGCAAGCGAATAGCGCATACACGTACACGTGGAGCATTCGCAGACATTTGGTCGTTACAAACATTTTCTTTTCCCATTCAAAGACCCACAACTTACTGGTAGCGGCATTTAGGTACAGACTTACCAGTTGAGAACCGCTGGTTTAGACAAACATCAGGCAATTTCATTCAATTTATTCTCCGCCAGTCTCATTTTAAGAGCTCTTTGTTTGCTTAACGCATGGTTGTGTGACTGCGTCAGGTTCTGGAAGGACCTTTGCAACTACCACTGCGTGGTCATACATGACTAGTACAGTCTATCCTACGAGCATCCTCCAATTTTGAGCATATGGTGTGTGTATGTGTACATATAAGTGTAAATATGACTTCATGTAACAAAACAATGACGTTCCAGAAGCTTACAGTCTTCACCCATTTCTTGACTGTGGCCTCATGAGAAAGTCTGAGCGGTAAAGTTATAAGCAGCTTTCCTCTTCCAGACACGTTTGCTTTACAGTTTCTAGGTCAAATAGGGCATGGCAACTTGGATTTAATTGTTCTTCCAGACCTGACATGACACAGCAATTTCCTTTCTGTATGCGTGTCACTTTCCCTTTCTGCTTTCTAGTCATCTCTCTTGAAAAAATAGCTCTCTCCTTTTATTTCAAGACCTTTTTCAAAGTGGCTTTGCCATTTGGGCTTCCTGGTTCTGTAGCTGGCAAGTTCAGCTCACAGTGCTGCAGGCCAAGGAAGACCAAACTAATTACCAGTGCAGTGAAATTGGATCCATGTGTGATGACAATATGGCCATTCATTATTCATTAAAGCAGGGGGGGACCAGTGTCAGATCGATGGCCTGAACCCATAAAAAGCCAAACTCGAGGTTCTAACGCACCCACCAGGCCAGCAAGATGTTGTGTCTAGCCGTCTGTTGCTGGCTTGTTCTCTTCCCAAACTGGCACACTAGCAGTATTTGGCTCTGGGCTGGGTTAATGACAGCATATGCTCTCAATAATTAGATTAGTATCTTTACTTTTATGTTTTTATAGTAAATTGTCGAGCTGTCATGTGTTATGTGGAGGCGCAGTGACGCTCCTTCAGCTTGACATCACATTTGGAATGAAATACGGTGCTTGACTGTTTTATCTCGTTTCAGTGAACATGTGCAATGCAGAGGGCAGCATCGGGAGCGTATTGTGCTGAACTCATCTCAACTGCAACTCATTATTAGTAGTTATATGCTTATCAGCGCAAACAGAACCTTCAGCATAGCCCCTTGTGAGTAACTCTTTAAATCATTAGTTTGTTTCAGACACTAAAACAGACGTAATCCCTCCAAATGTGCACACATTTCTGCGGAACGGACTGATGTGGTGATTAATATTGACTGTTTCCCCCAAAGGGAGACCATGACGTAACCCGGAAATGGACTAAAAACTGGAGAAGCACTTAAAACTGAGGCAGTGTAGGAGTTCCCTCAGTGGCCCAGTCCTCTGGGCTTCTCTTGTTACACGTCGGCTTTTCTGTCATTTAGAGAGAATCAGAACTCACTTAAAACTGAGGAGGTACCGCACATTTTGGATGTGTGGTCTTGTCTCAATGCAGGAGTGGGACCATAGTCTGTAGACTTAGTTACTTGGTTTCTTATCTCACATTACAGCCACAAATCCCTCTAAGAAACTGATGAACAGAGTTCATAAACCCTAATACCTTGTAACCTTAACAGTATGGCAAATAATATGTGTGTTTGTGCAATTTACCGGCCCTCCCTCACCTACTATGGCCATGAACCTTGGGTAGTGACCGAAAGGACAAGATCTCAGCTACAAGCAGGCAAAATGAGTTTTCTCCGTACGGCAGCTCAGCTCTCCCTATGTGAAATGTGAAAAAGTACTGTCATCTGGGGGAAAAACTTGAGCAGGATGACTTTCGAAAGCCGCCCTGGGAAGGTGTTCAGGTCAACTGTCACCAGTGGGAAGCCTCAAGAAAGACCCAAGACATATTGGAGAGACTATGTCTCTCAACTGGTCTGGGAACGCCTTGGGATCTGCTAGCAGCAGCTGGACGAAGTAGCTGGGGAGAAGGAAGTCTGGGCCTCCTTGCTCGACCTTGGATAAGTGGTAGAAGATGGATGGAAAGATGGGTGGCTGTGTTCTGACAAGTGAAAAAGTGCTAGTTTTTAGCTGAGTTATTTTTTTATATGAACTAGTCACCTTTAAGCGCTTGTTGCAGGGAGCTGAGTCTGCATCTTTTGAGGTGAAGTAGGACTTTTGGTGAGCAATTCAGCTAAATGCTCACCGTCGTCTCTGCAGGTGAAAATCTAACGTCAAGAGCAACACTGTCATGGAAGTGGACTCATTTTGGCCTCATTCCAGTATCACCAATATACTATACCTACTTTTTCAGCGTGGTTACTAAAGTTGATGTGCCATGATAGTACCGCATTTCGGTACCCATCCTCAGGTGCATTTAAGGTGTGTTAAGAAGCAGCATTTTGACACAATCTGTGGTACACAGCTGAAACGAAAAGCTTGATTCACAGAAAGTCCTAATATAATGTGTTTATGAGCAAGGACAACAAACACGTCATTGGTGGAGGTCCAAATTTACTTAGTAGTGGGCCGCCACAAATAATTTAATGAATGTTTGGTGAAAAGGTCATATAAAATGTACTGCTTTTTACTTCATTTCATTTACGGATTCAAATAGTTGCAAATGCATTTGCAACTATTTCAAGTCTTGAAAAACCTACAAAAACTCCCGCTGAGTTTGACTCTAATACAAGTTCCTTCCTACACTTTTTATCTCACTTCCCTCTTTTTTAGACTCCCCCTCTCTTATCTATTCACTTAAAAAAAAACGAGGGTTACATTTCTGTCAAAGTAAACACAGCACCTCAGTCATGTTCCCAGTATCATTTGTGACCCAATCAAACTGCTGAGATAGTTCGCCATTAGTTTTCTCACCTCCACGGCATAATGTAGTGATTTGCTCTGCTGCTTACCTGTATATGAAGAGCAAGATCCAGTCGAGCCCAACTGATTCTAAACAAGTACGCTATTCTTGCTTTTAAAACTCTATCATGACAAATATTTGTCAACTCAGCCGTGTCCCACTGTCCAGCTCAGAAAGTCAGAATAATGCAGCAGCTCCTGCCAACTGCAAAGAACCAGTCACGCACGAAGCGCAGCTAAAAACAGAACCATGTGTGGGGTTGTAGTTTGCTGGCGTTATTATCAAAAATCCCTATTTATAGCCCTTGTTTTTTAAGTACGTTTTAAAGTACGGGTTCCCCATTGGGTGTCTACAACATGCAGTCTGCCAAGCAGGAGAAATCCTATGCTATCCCATGCTGTGTTCTGTATTTGTAATCTCAGGTTGCAGTCTCCGCATCTTATGTCAGTGATGTTGCAAAGTAGGTGCCCTGTGTTCCTGTTTAAATATGAAAGGACTAAAATCATTCAAATCTGAAAGGACGGGGCGCACCTAATTTTCCCCGTGAAAACGCTAAATTGTGAACAAATCGTGTTTAAAATGAAAGTAACTGGCAAAAGCCTTGCCTAAAGACACAAGGAGAGTTTTTTAGTTCCTCAACCTCCCACTGTAGCACCTGGTGTTCCTCTGAGGTCTCCCATTTAAGTACTAACCAGGCCGTGCCCTGTTTAGTGTCTGAGATCTGACAGGATCAGGTTGGGACAGGCAGGTTTCACTACGACGGTCCGGTACAGCGACAACATTACTGCAGACGCTGCACCAATCCGTCTGTCGACCTCACGCTCCAACCTTCCCTCACTCGTGAACAAGACACCGAGATACTTGAACTCCCTACCTGGGGCAAGACCATTATAACATGATATATATTGTGTGTGTGTGTGTGTGTGTGTGTGTATATATATATATATATATATATAATCATTTATAATGACTGGCAAAATAAGCGGTATAGAAAATGGATGAATGGATAATAAAAAAATATAAATGTGTTGTTGTGTTCGGGCATTCGTGTTTATGAAAACTAGGCAATGTCCGATAATATCGGCCCACCGATATAAAAGGCTCTGAAAGGGTGAAGAATCAGCAAGGAAGAAAACATTACATTTTAGCTCTTCCAACAAGTGCTACACACATCTACCAAATCGTATTGGTAAAAAAAAACAGCTAGCTTTGCCACTTTCTGGAAATCCATGCCAACATTGTATGGGTTCACAGGCATTTCGTGTCTTTAGTGTTTTTTAGAACCATTTGTACTAGACTGTTTTTACTAAAAATTGGTAGTGGTTACTCTATACGATGTATCAACCCAAATACTTAACTCCACCTTTGAGTCACCAATCCCAGTCTTCTAGTCCCCAAGCTGAAACCCATCTTTTCAGCCGTTTTTGCAATTCCAAGATTCCAGTGTGACCAATAATGTTTCTGATTACGTTATCACTGTAGGAGGAATAAAGACACACAAACTGCCATTTTACTTTAATATTCTTGTATATTCTCACATAAGGATAACTTTGCAGATTTGTACACAATAACTTACATCTGCATACAGCGTAGGTTAGGCTCGACTTTATTTGATCACCGTTTGCCCAGTGATCGTAATGGCTATCGGCCAAAAATGACCACCCTCAGTAATGACATTCCACTTACTCATCCATTGAGCAGTTGTCTTGCCATTATTGGTGGTGCCTCACACATTGCTTGTACAATGCTTTTGTCTATGCCTTATCTCTACCACACCACAGGCAACCTCATTTGTGGTGCCAGAAAATCCCTGTCTCCCCACAGTCAAAACACAACATTTTGCACATGCAGAAATACTGCATTAAGCAGCCATTTTTATATTAAGCCAGCAAGCAACCCCATTTCTTTTCAAATACACATACCGTATAGCGGATAACTATATGAAGATGTAACTTCTCACACGTTTACGTTTCTGTGACCAAATTTAACTTTTACTTAGTGACTATACAACATTATTTATAAATGTGTCATTTGAAGGATCAAGGCCAGATGAATGAAAATGGAATCTCATTATCATGTGAGTCTTCATACCATGAATAAATTAAAACCCCATGGCATTAATTCTTCAGTGTTGTCAGACTAATGAGACTGTTCTACATTTTTAGCCCTGTGCTTCATTATGGGACGGAGGAGAACATGCTGAGCTGTAGTATCAGATTCTTAGACCGCCAGGGAACCACACAGTGCAGGTCAATATACGAACATGGAAACGTACACAACATTTTCATTGATCAAATAACACTCAGTAACTTGGTAGGACATTGATCTTTGACCGTGGACAACAATTTATTCGTGATTGTTACAACCCCTGGACACTGAAGAGATGTAAAAATGAGATGTTTGTGTGTCATCTGCCTTTCACTACCAAATGTCAAAATCCAGGTCATCCATAATGTGCCAAGACAACAAACAGACAAACTGAAATTACACCCCAATTGGTATCACCACTAATGAGAATAATAAGCAGCAGCAGAATGTAATATTGAAGAATTATGACTAACTTAATGGCTTACTATTGCTTCAGAGCTGAGTACATGCACAGTCTTCTGTGCTTTGTTTTACAGATATCGTTGCTCTAATAATGCGTGACCAGCCAAATGTAACTCATGTGTCCTCACACTCATGTTTCGGGGGCCAGGTGGCAGATCTACTTAGCCTTCAAGACCTTTGTCAAGGTTTTTTCTACTGTAATGTCAGCCGCAGTTCTAGTCTCACTCTGTTGCTCCATGCCTAGCTGCTGTCAAATAGTTGGGTCTTAATTAATTTTTAATAAGTCCTGCTGTTTAAGAATCTACATTATATATATATATATATATAGTTTGGAGAACATTATCATCAGTATATAGTTTTTCATAATAAATATGATTATAAATCATTAACTGGTAATACGCTATAATAGAATAACAATATCTCTTAATGCAAGCTGAATTGTCTCAAATATTGCAATAACTGTGTTTCTGTGCCACAGTAATACTGAAATGAGGTGACATTTTAAGGTCATGTGCCATTGTAAGACCCCAAACACAACATCACATTACTCAGATAATCAGACCTGGAACTATTCTTAAAAGATTGCCTGTAATCTGTAATATAAATGCTGAATATTTTCTACACAGACTGAATTTGATCTGATTCTACACTCTCTGCAATGCGTGCATGGGAGTTTGCCCAACCATGTGTTTTGTGGACTCAGAGAAGGCATTTGACCATCTTCCTTGAGGAATCCTGTGGGGGGTAGTCCGGGAGTGAAGGGTACCGGAGCGTCTAATTTGCTCCCTGTATGACTGTTGTCAGAGCTTGATTCGCATCGGTAATAAGTCAGACTCGTTTCCATTGAGGGTTGAACTCCGCCAGGGCTTCCTTGCTTAGGCTGCTGCCCCCATGGCCCAACCTCGGAAAATCAGAAGAAGATGAACGGATGGACAGACGAACTCTTGAGTTTGACAAGACCTGGCATCCAAAACGATGACACAGAACAACTATTCATTCATGCTATATCATATGACCAATTAACGTGCAATGTTCAGTGTTTGAGGGTCAAAACTGAATAACAAAAGTGTTTCAACTTTTCATTTGGTTCAATAGTGTAGCCTATTGTGCTCATTCGAAATGTTATTGCCTCAGATGTCTGACATTTCCTTCAAGATTAATGGATTTACAACGTGGTCTGACCGCTACACAAGAGTTCAGCCCATATGCTTGTTACTGAGTGGGAACAGAAAAAATGTTGGCAATATGGTGATGGTTAAGTCTATAGGACATTCTATAAGATGACCAAATAGCCAATGTTTGATAACATCCAAGATGTGTCATGCCCACAGTTTTAAATAAATTAGAAGTAGCTTGGCATCTCAAAAATAGTTACCAGTCTCTGAATCATTTATCAACACCTGAAACTGAATTTGAAGGTCGCCACAGTATAGAGTCAAACACTATTGTTATTTATCAGACTCTTATGTAAAGTCAAATTCAGTTTCAGTTAATGAGCTAGAAAATGTAACAAAAGGTCATCGAGGGCCAGTTTTATTTGCATCATCATTGCTCTTCTTGTCATGGACACTGAAAAGCTTCCCTTTGCTTCTTTGTAGATGTGTCTCTCTTTGGCTCTACGTACCATGCTGAGGAATATATTGATGGTATTTCAAGTCCAAGAAGATTATCATCATCACTCTCACCAACCTCTCATACTGCTGCCTTTGAGGACCTAGACATACTCAGCACTCACCAAGAGCTGAACAAGGCTGAATTGCCACATGAATCCTTCACACCAACTGGCCTTGATGCAGAGGCAAAGGAACCACAGCCTCTTTTGCCATCATTACATAGCTCTCAGCTGGTATCTCAATTGCAACCTCAGTCAAATCTATCAAGACTCAGATTGTCACAGGAAGTAGCTAAAGATGCACAAAGGAGTGAATCTGAAAAAATCTTCACAACAGCTTCCTCACTGCCTTTTGAGACACTGGGTTTTAGTGACCCTCCATCAGACGAAGCATATATTTTAGATCATGTCTTACTAGACCATGAGCTGCCTGTAAAGAATTCAAGTAAGATTCAGCATGTGAACCAACTGAGCCCCAGTGGTGCCCCAATGCAAGAGAATAAACCAGAAACCATTGTACCAAACTCACATGAGATTCTAGCTCCTAGCTACCATGTGCCTTTCATCGGCCTCCACCTTCAATCACCTTCATCTGAACCAACTGAGGCTCCCCCAGAGGACTTTTATCCCTCCAATACCTTGGACTTTGACTGGGGGTCTGGGGATTACTTGGAGACAATGGCATTCTTAAGTCCAGAAGAGGACTACTCTTTGGTGACCAGAGTTCCCGACACATATGACCAAGAGGACAATAGCGAACAATATGATACAGCCTTCCCTTCTAGGGTGGGCACGACATTTTCGTCCTTGCATCATCTTCGTATCCTGCCATCTTCAAGCCCGATGGCAGCACATGCCAAACATTTACCTGTGACATCTATTAATCTCTCCTCTTTTTCTTCCCTTCACCCCACAGTTCATTACACACTGGAAGTTACTCCTACTATTAGCAGTGAAGTAGTAGAAGCGTCAGACGCAGATTGGTCAGATACGTACAGCATTCAACCAACAGATGTCCTCTTACCTGACATGAACAGCTTGGAATACTACACCACTCAGCTCACTAAGGAGAGCGCAGGCTCAGGGAGTGAAGCTGAACAAAGAGGGAACATTACAGTGGTGCCCATCAGTACATCAGACACTACACCCACCAACAGCATTGCTAATGATACCAAAGTAACAGAGGATGACACCGATAGGGATTTGTCAGGCTTTGAACCACACAGCAAAACAGCAGTAATTGAAAAAACTGAGCTTTTTAATGTCTCAAAGCCTTTTTTGGAACACTCCTTTGTCATGACCCCCTTACTTGAACTGTCTTCTCCAATCTGGGCCACTGAGTTATTTACCACTGATTGGTCTGCAGGTACCCATACTGCTGGCCTGCGCAGTTCTGCAGTTATACTCCCCAGCCCCACTGATTTTTGGTCGGATGATGTATTGTCTTCTTTCTCTTTGACAGATGTCCAATGGTTTGTCACAGAATCCTTGCCACAAAGTACTATAGACTCTACTCCTGTAATAACCGCAACAGCAGCCCCCTCCTCAAGTCCTACTGAAAACCCCTCCATTACAACTGTACACGTTTTCAATGTCACTTCAATGTCATTCAATGGCACTTTGATGCCCCCGGTCATGCTGGGTGATCAGGGGGTGACTACAGACCAATTTGACAATCCAGCCACAATGACCCTGATTCCAGCCAACAGTGACGCTAATATCACCCCGCTCATACCCACGTCTCCCAATGCCAACACAAGTTTTCATCAAGAAACAACTGGACTTGGTGTCACAGTTACCACTGTCGCAAGTGGTGAGAGGCAGAATACAACCCTCGCATCCAGACGGTACCTCTGCAACCTTGAGAAGCCTGAGTATTTAATTAAAATTGGTAAGCCCGCTGTTGTCCTTTATTATAATGTGTGGAGACTTTGTGTAGTACAATACATTTTATAAAAGAAGGATATATAATGCAGCAAATCACCATGCAATATATGAAAAATCTGATTATAAATCTGTTTCACTTTGCCATAAAGGTTTTCCCTCAGGTGTTACTGTTGGACGTGCCAAATCTCAAGTTGAACAGATCCTGAAACAGGAATTCAGTGAATTGATTGAGTTACAGGTACATTGTTTTTTACATTTACAGTTATTACTGGTTTTGTACTAGTTGCTGTAGGTATTTTTACTCACATTACTTCAGTGCTGGACCGGCTGCCAAATGGCACTTAATGCTATAAAATATTAAACTTTTTCAATCATCCACAGTTCTTTTGTGGGACTCGAGTACACGTCCTTCTCCTTTCTGTGCGTTCTAAAGATATAAAAATCAATCAAAAATCTTATAAAAAAATCGCAACAGTTTACATAATGCGACCTGTGTATGAAGGAAGCTACAGCGACAGTGTTATTATTATTGATATTAACATTGTTACGCCAAAGAACTACTTTATGGGCATAGTGACTCCTCACCACACCAACGGCCTCACCACACTCACAACGCGTCGGGGCACTAACAATAGGTAACGCACGTAATGGAGCTGCCGCCGCTTGTCACTACCTCTTTGTTTTTGAGTTTGGAAAATTTAATGCTAGGTGTATTGTTCGTGTCTGTGTTGTTCCAGTGATGCTTAAAACAACGTAAGTATTGCAAAATACTGTAACTATTACATTTTACCAGGAATGTGCCTGTTTTGTGCTTTGTTGCATACGTTACATTATAAAACGTTGTTGGAGGTGCTTTAATAGCGGCCTTTGTAGGCAGAACAGGCGTGTCCCTTCTGGTGCATTAATCGGCCGCTTCTTTTTAGCTGTTTTTATATCTTCAGAACGCACAGAAAAGAAAAAGACATGTTTGTTCATGTCTCACATAAGGCTTGTGGATGATGGCCAAAAAGTCTTCCTATAACATTTCTTTCCTGTCTGTCAAGGTGATAGAGCCACCACCAAATTTTGTGTTTCGGGTAGTGTCTGGTCCAGTTGTGTACACAGCCATCTCTGTCATCAATGCCTTACGACGGTCAGGACGCCGCTTTCTGTCCGTGTCTCCCAATTGGGTTATACCAGACAGTAAATATCAAGTCCACACAGGTGAATCAGCTGTCATTGACTCAAATATAAACAAATGAGCTTACATGTTTTATTTTAGTCAATTAGTTGTTTCCTTGTGTCCAGTGTTGCAGTTTGTTCCTGGCCATATTGATGTACGGTTTTGCAACTTCAGCGAGAGTGTTGAGAGAGGTCTCACCATGGCCTTTGCTGAAGTGCGTCGGCGTGCCAAGTCGTCAGCCGATTTCACAGTGCAGGTAAGTTGACTAAGACAATGAAAAAATCAATTATATAAGCTGGCATCCTACCTAACAGCTGTGTATGTTGAAATTATTATTATCTTTTATTATTTAGGCATTGTGTTTGCAGACAGCGCTTCCTTATTTGCTTTAAGACCGTATGTGCTAGTTTTGCTTTCCATCAGATTGACTAGTAAAGTTTATCTAAGCTTGGTGAATTCACTCGTCAATTTATTATTGCTCCATTCGCCTTCTGTGGATGGGCATCATTCCCATTATTCACATTGTCAAGGTTATGCTGTGTTCATGTCTGTATGGGAATTTATGACACATTCTCCGAACCTGCTGACGGAAAACCTTTCAAGGGAGTCAAACATACAACTAGCTTTGTTTTTGCAATATTCAGCCACTGCCACATCACAAAAAAACATGTGAAAAGATCATTCTGCAATGTTTAGTTCGTGAAAATATAGTGGCAAATAAAACCTAGCACTCAAAAACAATTCATACGAATAACAACGATTATGATAATTGGACACCAAGGGATTTTTAAATATCAACATATAATTAACTTTATAATTTTTCACTTGGACAAACCCATAGTCTCTTGCTTTCCAGCTGTGTTTGGAACAAAATAGAAGGCATTCGAGGACAGACTAATTACCACTTGGGATAGCTGTAGACACAAAGGGTAACAATTATTACCAAAGTTATTGTATTTTGTCAATATTATCCGTGTAGCAGAAATTGTGTGTGAATTTTGCAACCAGAACATCAACAAGGGCTTCCACTGCAAATCATTTTATAGAATGCAATGAATCCACAATATTCATATTAGGTTTAGTGTACTTTTTGTATTCTGGTTGACAGTGTCTTCGACCATTCTTCTTTACAAAGTTGTCAGGTTTGATGGTTTCCGAGCCACAAGGACAGGCCACTTTAAATCACACCACAGATTTTCAATAACATTGAAATGACATTCCAGTCCAGAATGTTGTACTTGTTCCTCTCCAAGAATGCCTTTGTAGAATTTGAGCAGTGTTGGGGGTTTAAGTTGAAGTTTAATCTTTATTAGAAGGGACAATGTACAGAGACATAATCTAGTCCCTCAAAACTTCAACTTTGTTACTGATTCTGTAACATTGTTCACAAGAATCTGCTGATGGTGACTGGAATCCATGCGACCTTTAATTTTAACAAGATAGTCAGTACTTGTACTGGCCACGCAGCCCCACAGCATGATGGAGCCACCACCAAATTTTACTGTGAAAAGCGAATGTTTGTTTTGGAATGCTGTGTTCTTCATCCACCATGCATGCTGCCCCTTTTTACGTCCAAATGACTCAATTTTAGTTTCATCAGTCCACTCAACCAAAGAACAATAGTAATCAACAGTAGGTATGACAAAAACCTGACACATTTACTTCTTAAAGCATCTGGGGTATAGTTTTATCCACAATATAGAGGCAGATAGGCTTATAGCAAAGTTCTAGGTGCGCAAAAAGCGTTTAAACCCGACTCTACTCACCACCAACAGGGGCTGGTCATCTTTCCTTTTTTAGCTAATGACTTTGTTGTCCCGTGGGAGTTTCCCGTGTGACGCAGCTTCAAACGGGCAATGAGTTTGGTCGTATGAATCTGCGCCATCACGGGGAATTCAACTACATGTATCATGTGAGTGCCAATGTCGGAGACTTGATATTCAGGCTGATGTAATTGGATGGTGTTTTTTTTCCTGATAGTGGCTTTATAGCCGAAATGGATATTTGATCGAGACACCCTTACCCAATATCCAGAATTAAATCTTCCAAAACCAATTTAATCCAAGATTCGTTTTATCATCGCTTTACCCCAATAATATAACAATTACGTCCATTGAATTTCCGTTTCACCGACAACTAACACATTCAAAATATGCATAGAATATAAGATCCTATGGCGAGCGTGGCAGTTCACGCTGTGGATTTTAATGCTGCAGGCTGCAGGCTTGATTACCAGTCAGTTTTATTGTATTTATTGCCTTGCTGTTGATTGATGATCACTTCTGTATTCAAACTATGTCAACTGTGTCTTTTTAAACGGATCGGGCTGGAAAAGAGCACAAATGCTTAGTTGAGGTCTGTCAAAAATGTACTCATAAGGAAGTCCAATGTTGCAGAATGGTCTAGATTTCATTTGAAAAGTTCTTAAACAAATTGTCTAAATAAAAAAATCATTTTTTTGTAGCACCAACTTTGATATGTTTATCTTCAAGCAAAAAAATCCTGTTTAAACATTCTTTACCATGATCTATTACCATTCAGGGCAAATATTGTGTTGAGCATATTCGACAGTAAAACCCCATTCATATTTTTCTATTTGGTACTGGACTTGTGAGTTCATGCTCCACTTTCTGAGGATTAAAGGAGCTGGAATTTGTTCCGGAAATGGCTTACTTAGCATAAGTAGTGATTTAGCTTGTGTAAAAGTCATTCGCTGTGTTATGATTTATTTAGGAATTTGTTTCAGTGTGGAAACTTTTCATGAATAACTAAATAAGTGTGCTCTCGGCTAAACTGCCCAATTTAGTGCCCTACTTTCTAATCGCTGAGAGCACTGAGCTAACTCTTGCACAGAGTGACAAGCATTTCCAAGAAACTTAATTGAATAAGAATTGTAATATTTTGTCTCATAAATGAACGCCGTTATCACATTTTTTTGCAGATTACAAATGTTACCATGGCTGTCCCTAAAAATCAACAACGACACCTGGGGAGGTATCCGGTGGAGATCACCTTCACCGTGCGCAACTCCCGAGGTTACCTAATGGGGTCAGAGGTCAGCAATGCTCTTATGACGCTCGCTAAGGTGGAATTCAGCTATTACATGGGCTTCCCTGTCTTCCAGATTGCTGAGCGTGAGATTTTTCACCTATTTGCATAATGCAGTGATCTGGCTTATCTGTCTGTAACAATGCCATGACACGTTATGATGTGTTCCTCTTCAAAAGCTTTCCATTATCCAGAGCTGAACACGAGCCAGTTCCTTCGCTCCTCCTGGCTAAGAACGGGTATGATTGTTTCAGTTAAATATGATGACCTCTGTAGCAACATTTGCATGTATCTTAGTTGTGCTGTTTATTGATAGTTGTTCTGGGAGTGTTGGACAGTGACGTGGGACAGAGGACTTTCCAAGCCAACATTGAGCGCAGAGTGGCCTTGTTACTTGGGGAGGCCATGGGATTAGTCAGACGTGTCAAGAGAGCCACCAGCGTGGGCAACAGCAGCGTTCAGGTACGCCGTGTATACATGGCCATGTGCCATTGACCTATGACCTAATGTAAATCCTATTTTCAATATCGATTCACTTCAAAATCTGTCTAATCACAAAAAATTAAAAACTAAAGCTGGAATTTTCCTCAATTCTTAAAATCTGTCTATCGAAATCAAATCCATTGCCTGATGTAAGTTCTAACTAACTACCTTGCTACAGCGTGAGTACTGAGGGCTCGTTATTTGAGCTTTGCAGTGTTTGTGTCACCACTGAAAGCTTTACTGCTTTACTAATCAGGATCTTGCTTTTGTGGAGTAGTCCTGCACCTGCTCATCAGTCTCACATGGAGCGGGGGGGGGGCATGTCCCCATGGCAACAGCATCCCATTTAGCCCAGAGGCAAGCCATTCAAAAAGGGCAGCCTCACAAAGTGCTTGTTCGTTCTCCTTGGTTTCTCAATGGTTTCTATGACCTGTAAAGCTGGGGGGAAAAAACCTCATCAATTATAAATTGTTTTTCTCTTTCTGCTTGAATCATGCATTTGATATGATGAAGAGTTTGTCTCTCTTTTGGAGATGAGAGCATAAAGGAGGAAGCATCCAGAGACAGTGCTTGCTCAAAGATTTAGAGGAGGAAGTTCTTGAACTGGAGGACTGACAAAGTAATAAATATAACCCTGGCTGAGTAACACCTTAGCTGTTCTCCTTGTTGTGTCATAAAAACACAAAGCACTTAAGGAGAAATCTAATTTTAGTCCAGCATTTTCCTTCCTTTTAAAATGGTGTTTTTACAGTCATGAATATGGATTCCCTTTCCACAAAGAGCGTATTATGTGCTTGTTTATCTACCTTCCTCGACTGATTTCACTGAAGAAGCCTTGTTAGGCTCTTTCTGTTTGTTTGCTTTCTGAGACATTTATCTTGGTGCGACTCTTTTAAGAATATGCCCGTTTTTGCTCCCATACACTCATACATACACTCATCCCATACACAAAATACTCACAATATATGCAAATCCATTATTAATTTAACATTTTGTCACTGTTGGTAATCTAAGAAACACAAGTATTGGTCACTTGCTAGTAATGCTATTGGTGGGAATATGCATGTTTTCTAGTAAAATCAAATTTAATTATGGACACAAAGAGTGCAATAACAAACCATATTTTTCTGACATAAATTATTGAATGCAACGGTGTCCCTCGAGATTAAAAAGTACAGCGATTTCTAGTTTGGAGAAAAACTGTCTCGCAAGAACAGAGCAGCCAGAAACCGATCAGACTGTGAACTATGGCATCACTGCTGCGACTGATAATACACAATGTGGAAAGAATTATTGGAACTACACATTAAGTGTTTTATGCACACTATAAACCTTGCAATCCAACATACCTCGATGTTCCTAGTGTCAGCGAGTGACGCATGACTGTTTTTTCTACCGGGGTTGAACATCTGCCGCCGTCTTCATGTCCAAGCAGAAGCTGTGGTAATTCAACATTTGATCGAAGTTATTTAAGATTTGTCAGCTCAAAACACGTAGCTGTTCTGACTTTCCGCACCCTTAATCACAGAACAGTCCTGTTTACCCTTGTAACATTTGGCAATTTCATAATCCCCCCTGAGATGAGTGCAAACCTTGTGGCCAACTACAAGAAACGGCTGACCTCTGTGATTGCCAACAAAGGTTTTTCAAAGGGATCAAATACTTTGTTCCTTCATGGAAGTGCAAATTAATTTATAACTCTTTTTGAAACGCATTTTTCTGGATTTTTTTGTCATTGTTGTCTCTCAGTGTTCAAATAAACATACCATTGAAATTATAGATGATCATTTCTTTGTTAGTGGGCAAACTTACAAAATCAGCTGGGGTTCAAATAGTTTTTTTCCTTCACTGTATATGTTTAACGCTTTTTTGATTTGAAAATATCTGGTAGTGAGTGAAGTATTGGTTGTTGCAGTAATAGATTGGAATTACCAAACTACCAAGGTGTTTTCTAAATGCACAGTGAGCAAGTGTTAGAAATACAAGCCTCGGTTCCTGAACAGTAATAACATTCATCAAGTGCTATTTCCAACATCTGGATATGCTTTATGCATTATATCTGAGTCATATGTTCTCATTTCCTGTGTTCCAACATACTAATGAAAAGATCTGCCACGGGATTGATGGTCTTTTACAGCGTTGATAGTTTTTGTTGTCGAGTAATGCCAGAGGTGTGAATGTTTGACTGCCTGAATGTCTCATCTCTGTGGTGTGTCCAGCATGCATCCTGCTTTCAGTGCCTCATTAGCTGGGAGCATGTAGCCCTAACCCCTCCAGACAGGTGCCTAAGTGGAACTCTCTTGGTTGTTTCAAATTCCAGGTGGTGAGCATGAACCAGCTGGTGGGCACAGACCATCCATTGGAAGTTGTGTATTTTGTGGAGGGCCCCGATGGTCAGAGGGTCCCCGGTGGCGAAATAGCCAACATCCTCAATAGCATGGATGTCCAAAAGGCCGCCATCATCTTAGGATATCGCGTTCAGGGCATTTTGGCACAACGTGAGTGGTAACTTCATGCTCTGATTTTTGGATCGTAGTTAAGTTGTGAGGTTTACCTTCACGAATACCACGAGAAGATATTTAGGACATCTTTGTAACTGAACTTATTTGTCATTGTTTACCAACCACATCTAAGAAATTAGGACACAAAATGAAAATGCTTTCAGTGTTGTTGCTAGGAATATTAATGCATAAACAGTGTGTTTTAAAATAGAGGACAAATGCCTAACAAGAGCCCTAAATGTGGGTTTGTCCTCATGCCGCCTCTTTTTATTTAATGAACTTTCCCAGGGGATGAAACAAGTGAATTTTATTGGTTATGGTTTATTGGAAAATGCATCTGCCCCTTGTGTGTGGCCAAAGGAAATCCAAACGTGTGTTTCTCTGTTCCACTTAAGCTGTGGAGAAGGTGCCATCCTCACCTTCTGACACTGAGAACCCCAACATGTGGCTCATCATCGGAGTAGTGATTCCTCTCCTGGTGGTCATTATCATCATTTCCATCCTTTACTGGAAACTGTGTCGAACGGACAAGCTGGAGTTCCAGCCTGATGCCATGGCTTCCATGCAGCAGAGACAGAAGGTAGATAGCTGTGTGCTTTTACTCATCTAATTCACATGAATGCACACACATTTAGATCATTACCTAATAAAATGATCATAAAATGATCTGCATAATATGGCATATCTGCTGTTGCACACAGTTTAGCATGAATCCAGAGAGCAGTTTTATTTCTCTGTTGCTCATACACCAGGGAAATCTGCATGTCTTTTTGGGCTTCCTGTCTTAGCGGGCGATGTTTCATGCATCTGGCTTTCATCCTTCTCTTACCAGTAAATGTTCTACTTTAGAGCCGAGCTCGTGAGCCCATATTGATGTAATTTGTTTAATGCACAATGGAAAGTAATTTAACATCATCATGTGTCACATAATACCACTCACCCTTTTGCTCGCAGTCTGCTACCTCGCAGTCCCCCCTTCACCAGGCACTACCTAAGCATGAAAGGGCTATAAGGTTTAGTGAGGAAGACGAAGGGGGATTTGAGGAAGAGGAAGAGGACTATGGCGACGGAGAAGAAGAGTGTGAAGAGGAGGAAAAGAAGGTTAAAAGGGGAACGGTATAGAGTAGAGTTTGATAGAAGTCTCGGGGCATTCAATCGATACTTAGAACAGTCTTAGAACAGGGGTTCTTAACCTTTTTCACATCGGGACCCAACCGAGGGCCAAACAAATATTAACTTTTCCATTCCATTCCATTTTCTTCCGCTTATCCGGGTCCGGGTCGCGGGGGCAGCAGTCTCAATAGGGAAGTCCAGACTTCCCGGTCTCCGGCGACCTCTTCCAGCTCCACCGGGAGGACACCAAGGCGTTCCCAGGCCAGCTGTGAGACATAGTCCCTACAGCGTGTCCTAGGTCTTTCCTGGGGGCTTCTCCCGGCTGGGGATGCCCGAAGCACCTCACCAGGGAGGCGCCCGGGAGCCATCTGGACTAGATGCCCGAGCCATCTCAACTGATGCTTTCGATGTGAAGCAGCTCTATTCTGAGCTCCTCCAGGATGGCCGTGCTCCTCACCCTACGGGTGAAGGCCCGGCCACCAGGGGCTCGTCTGCAAGCCCCTCCCCCAGGCCTTGCTCCAGGGTGAGGCCCCGGTGTCCCACGTCCTGGCGAGGTGCAATCACGCCTCTTGATTTTAATCATAAGGGTCTAAGTATTACCCTTACTCTTGATTTGAATTGTATTAAAGAACAATGTTTAACAAATTTATGCTTTAACAAGTTTATACCCTGCCCTGTGATTGACTGGCGACCAGTCCGGGGTGTACCCCGCCTCTCGCCCTAAGCCATCTGGGATAGGCTCCAGCAATTTCTGTAGCCTATTCGATCATACCTGTGAATTTCTGTTAATATGTGATTATGTTGCCTACTGTAATGCCTACTAGTCAGCAATTCCCTCTGGCCGTGCGTCCTTTTTTTCTAGTTTGTGCGTTCTTCTTGGTCTTTCCACATTCTCCTTTGTGCAGCTGAGTGATTATTATTGACTTAACTCTCTTTTCTGCGATGAGTGCTTCTACAATCGACTTCATCTTTTAGCACCTTTGCAAATAGAAGAATTAATGAAGCTGGTGTGATGCTTGCTGTGACCAAATAATGCCACGACTGCTTCACGGATGCGGGAAGTGGCGGTGACAATGCATACTCATGTGAGAACAATGCATGTCACGCGTACTATTCTCATAGACGAAACAGTACTTGACAAGGTGTAAATAAGTGGTGGGGAATGTGGTCGTTTAGTGCCGATGTGCGCCATTTCCAGTCACAAATTGCGTTCCAATTGCGTAATTTATGCAGAAACAGAAATCAAACATATGCCATACATAAAAAAATAATGGCACGCATCGCCACGGCAAATTGCGAGATGTAAAATGCGTGCAAGTGTAAACACTGCTAAAGTCCGCCTAAACACACACAAAAAATGCAACAAAAGGAATGCGTGACAAATACAGTTATGTGTTATGTTTATAACAATGATTGTGCAATTCATGCTATGTATAATACTGTGACTACCCAGCGGTGGGAAGGCATATATAAAGTACACTACAGCTGCAGCTCATGCAGCCCGATGGTTATTAATCAATGGGGCTGCAAAGTGTCCTCCCTAAAGGACATTTTGCCTCTTGTTCATGCTCAAAGACTACACAGGACAGCTCCAGTCTGAGACGAAAGTGCTTATCCTCCAAAGTAGAGGCAGCCCCAAAAAAGAAAGGTTTCACTCTTCTGTGTAACAAGACGGCAGTTAAGAGAAGAACATCGGGAGATAAATCCTACGGCATCCCCTCAGGCTCAAGCTGTCCTAGCTGGTCTTTGAGCATGGACTCATATGAGTGGAGCAACGTGTTGTTGTGATCGATTGAATGCCTTGATAGTCCTATGACCTGAATGACAATATTGACCGGCTTGCTAGGTAGACGACCTAGATGAGTGTGTTTGTGTGAAAGAAATTGGGATAGAAATGATTTCTAATTGAAAATACATAGTCTAGCTGATTTAAAGTTTAAAAGTTCAGCTGGGAACCTGGGTACCTAGCCCAGGGGTGTCCAAGCCTTTTTTAAAATTTTTATCCAAGGGCCACATGGTGGATTTTTTGGCATGCGAATATCTTTTTACTACCTTTTTTATTTATTTCCAACTATTTCAACTTCTCATTTGTAAATATACTTCTTGTAATTATGGCTTTATTGCCATCTTATGTGAGTTTATTTATGTAATATTATTTAGAATTTTCAGCAACCTAATTTTAATATTACAAATATTACATAAAACACATATTTTTCTTAATATTTCAACTCCTTGCTACTAAATATACATACAATACAATATTTTTCCCAATAAAATTAGTTCATTCTCATTAAAATGGCAACTTTTTGGACTCAAATTTCTGCTTTTTTTAAATATAATTTTTCAAATATTTCACTTGTATTTTTGCCAATTTTCTCCTTGTAATATTACAATTTTATTCCCATAATATTTTTACTTTACTCATGATATATTAGAACCTTTTTATTCTCTTTGATTCTTTGTTTTGTTTCTCATAATAATACAACTTTAAAAATGAAAACTTTGTAAAATTACATTATTTTTTCTTAGAATATTGTGAAAATTTGTCTTTTTTCCGATAATTAAATTAAATATTTTGAATTGATTTTTCCAAATTTTTTCTTGTTAGATGATATTTTAAGAATGTGCCGCAAATGGTTTCTGGGCCGCACGTTGGACACCCCTGATCTAGCCTGTCCGACATTGCATCTGCTCAGGGACCATTCACGCTTGCTAAAAGCAAAAACAGTACACCCAGTGAGGAGGAAGATGAAGAAATGGATGAGGAAGAAGAGGGGGATGAGGAAGAAGGAAACATGAAGAGGGTTAACGGGAAAGCATTCAAACCAGGAGAGCAAGGAGGACAAGAATACAAGAAATCAGAGGAGACGAAGAAAGAAGAGAGAATGAAAATATTCCCAACAGGGCGGCGGGCCAAGGAGGAGGTACAGGCATCCATGGCTAGAACTGGTGTTTGTGGCTTCAGTGGACTTTAGGGCCGTGCTTTGTCCTTTGTAAACAGTGCACCATATCAGTCGTTGTGTTTTTCTTAGTTCAGTAGCACTGTGTGATGAGGTAGTAGTTCTATTTATGTCGTTGTGTGTTTGTTGTGGCTGAAAATAGTCATTAACGTGTGATGACCAGAGCGCTATCCTCCCGCATCCCGTCTTTCAACTTAACTGCAGATTCAAATGAAACGGGTCTACGTTATTTAGTTTTTCCACAGTTTTGATTAAAGGCGGCCATTGTCTGTATGCCACAGCAGTATGCGATGCGAATGCAGTATGAACACTCAGGTGGCATATATCCAACAAGTTGTCTCCAACTTCCATACCAAAGTTCTTGCCATTTTTCTTCTACATGGAATCATTTGAGAAAATAATGACCCCTGTTGCACAAGATCCACAAAAATGCCACAACTAATGCAAACAATGTGCGGATGGATGCTGTAATGTGGATATCCCCAATACCAGCTCATAATGCTCTGAAATCAAAATTTTGATATTTCAGGTATATGATTTATTTCCTTTTGTTTCTCTGATGTTGTCCTGGCTAAATCTGAAATCACCTCACTACCCCAATATACTTCTGGGTTTAAAATAAATCAGTAAATGGCTACGATGTCTTCTATTTGTTATGCTATGATTTGAAATCCTGTACACTACGTTTTCAAATTTACCAGACACATTAGCTGAATTTGCACGTAGTATTGAATCGGTAGCGCAGATACCAGCCTGAATTTTACCCAGTATCGAATCGGAAATGAAATCGATGGCATCACACATCACCGATGTTGAGCTTCTGTGCATGCACGTCACTTTCCAGACGCTTTGCGTTCACATTAACTAGTCGCATTTGTTTGGTAATGTGAACCACCACATAAAAAATCGCATTTTAAACAAAAAATCCAAATTGAGAGTCCAGCCCTGCAGTGTGAACGTAGCCAGCTGAAAATAGCACACATTTTCCCATCACCCTCACTCCTCCCTTTTCATATCCCTTCCATTCCCCGCCCCGTGTTTGTAACCACGCCATGCCACGACCAACTGTTGTGTAGAATTAATAATGACCGCCGCTAACGCTCTCTTTCACGTACTGAACGCCTCTCTTTGTCCTGTTTCTAAACCGCAGTTGCAGGCTCCCAGTGTGAAAGGCTTTGACTTTGCTAAGCTG
This sequence comes from Oostethus manadensis, assembly GCA_024372805.1. Classification (NCBI taxonomy): domain Eukaryota; kingdom Metazoa; phylum Chordata; class Actinopteri; order Syngnathiformes; family Syngnathidae; genus Oostethus; species Oostethus manadensis. Next base: position 1,343,080 of record QODF01000115.1, read on the forward strand.
CATCTTGGCCAGCAGAATAAAGATGATGTCATGGTGGTCCAGGAATCCATCCCAGCGGGGCCTCTGCCCGTGTCAGATAAGGAAGGTCCCAGTCCATCACAGAATGGGGAGGGCCCCACTCCCACATCTAAAACCTCTGCCTCCTCCACCAAGGCCTCCCGCAGCAGTCGGAGACGAGAGAGGTCAGTGCTCCGGGCCGTGCAAGGCAGGAGGAGGTTTTTGGCAGCAGCAGTGGATTTTACAAAACTTATAACAGCGTAACCGATGTCACAAAACTTATCTGTGTACGTTCTGCTCGAGGTTGTATAGAATGCACAGAAAAATGGTATATCAACTTCTTATTTCCAATACGTTGGATTCCCCACACACCATTTGCGTAACCGTGAAATTGTAGATTTTTTTAGTCCAATAAAATATTTTTAAAATATATTCATATAATTTATTTATTAATTGCTTCCAGATCCGACCACGATGAATTTCTGCAAAGTACAATTCAGAATATTTTGTAGTTAGAGCATTGAAAACTTTTTTATGACTTTTTAAATATGATTTTTTTTTACCATTATTAGACCCTCCTAGACATGAAATACCACCCCACAGTCACCTTTACACTCATATAACCCAGTAAAGTAGATGTTATCAGAACAAATAAAGCATTTTTCAATTCCATTCCATTTTCTTGCGCTTATCTGGGTCCGGGTCGCAGGGGGAGCAGTCTCAGTAGGGAAGTCCAGACTTCCCGATCTCCGGCAACCTCTTCCAGCTCCACTGGGAGGACACCAAGGCGATACCAAGCCAGCTGTGAGACACAGTCCCTCCAGCATCTTCTAGGTCTTTCCTGGGGGCTTCTCCCGGCTGGGCATGCCTAAAACACCTCACCAGGGAGGCGCCCGGGAGTCATCCAGACTAGATGCCCGAGCCACCTCAACTGGCTTCTTTTGATGTGAAGGAGCAGCGGCTCTACTCTGAGCTCCTCCCGGATAGCCGAGCTCCTCACCCTATCTCTTAGGGTGAGTCCAGCCACCCTACGGAGGAAATTCATTTCAGTCGCTTGTATCCGCAATCTCGTTCTTTCATTCATGACCCATAACTCATGACCATAGGTGAGGGTTTGAACGTAGATCGATCTGTAAACAGAGAGCTTTGCCTTCCGGCTCAGTTTCTCTTCACCACGACGGTCCGGTACAGTGACCGCATTACTGCTGACGCTGCACCGATCCGTCTGTCGATCTCACGCTACAGCCGTCTTTCACTCGTGAACAAGACTTGAGATAGTTGAACTCCTTCACCTGAGGCAAGACCTCACTCCCAATCCAGAGGGTACAGTCCACCAGTTTTCGACTAAGAACCATGGCCTCGGATTTGGAAGTGCTGAGTCTCATCCCAGAACACATACACTCAGCGGCAAACTGCTCCAGTGAACACTGAAGGTCACAACTAAATGAGGCCATAAGGACCACATTGTCTGCAAATAGCAGAGACGAGATTCTAAGGTCACCAAGCTGGACTCCCTCAACACCTTGACTGCGCCTAGAAATTCTGTCCATGATGATTATGTTTTTATGAAGATTCCTGGCGGCAATGCGAACCAGACTCCTGGTTCGATGTTGCAAGGACCGAATGACACGTAGTAGCGAACCACCAATCCCGTAGTCCCGGAGCACCCCCCAAAGGACACCACGAAGGACATGGTCAAATGCCTCTTCCAAGTCTACAAAGCACATGTAGACCGTTTGGGCCTCAAAGTACTCCTTCCACCGACCAACTATATCCTCAGTCGAGGTCAGCAAGCCCGCGTCCGCACTGTAAACAGTGTGAACTGGGGACCGTTTCCCCTTTCTGAGGTCTTGGACAGTTTGCCAGAACCTCTTCAAGGCCGACCGAAAGTCGTGCTCCATAGCCTTACCGAACTCCCCACACCCGGGTTTTTGCCTCGACCACCACCTGCCGGTACCTGTCAGCTGTTTTGATAGTCCAGCAAGCCATCCATGCTTGATAGGACTCCTTCTTCAGCTTGACAGCAGCCATAAACTCCAGTCTCCACCATCGGGTTCGGGTTTTGCCGCCACGACTGGCACCGACCACCTTGCGGCCGCAACTACGACTGGCTGCATCAGCAATGGAGGCACGGATTACGGCCCATTCGGACTCAATATCCCAGTCCTCCCTCGAGATGCAGGCAAACCTCTGCCGGAGATGAGAGTTGAAGACTCGACGAACGGGAGACTCTGCCAGACGTTCCCAGCACACCCTCACTACATGTTTGGGTCTACCAGGTCTGTCCGGCATTCTTCCCCGCCATCTAATCCAACTAATCACCAGGTGTTGGTCAGTTGACAGCTCAGCCCCTCTCTTCACCCGCGTGTCCAGATCATGCGGACGCAGGTCTGATGATATGACCACAAAGTCGACCATAGACCTGCGACCTAGGGTGTCCTGGTGCCAAGTGCATTTATGGACATCCTTATGTTCAAACATGGTGTTTGTTATGGACAAACTGTGGTTCGCACAGAAGTCCAGCAACAAAACACAACACGGGTTCAGATCAGAGAGGCCCTTCCTCCCAACCAAGCCCCTCCAAGTCACACTGTCATTGCCCATATGGGCGTTGAAGTCTCCCAGTAGAACTATGGAGTCACCTGCAGGGGTACTCTCCAGAACCCCTCTGATAGACTCCAAGAAGGCTGGGTACTCTGAACAAACCACAGTCAAGACCCTTTCCCCAACCCGAAGGCGTAGGGAAATAACCCTTTCGTTCACCGGGGCTGACTCCAGCACAGAGGCACCAAGCCGAGCCGGCTAATAAAAAGCCCACCCCAGCTCGCCGCCTCTCTTCTGCAGCAACTCCAGAGTAGAACAAGGTCCAGCCCCTCTCAGGGAATTCGGTTCCAGAGCCCAAACTGTGGTTTGAGGTGAGTCTGACTATATGTAGTCGGAATGTCACTGCCTCTTCCACAAGCTCAGGCTTCTTCCCCACCAGAGAAATGACATTCCATGTCCCAAGAACCAGATTTGGCTGCCGAAAACCAGGTCGCCAGGCGGACACCCGCCCTCGACCACTGCCCAAATCACATGGCACCGGACCCTTATGCTTGCCCTTGCACGTGGTGGGTCCGCGGGGGGGAGCTCCCATGCTGTTTATTTGGGCTGGGCCCGGCCAGGCCTCGCCACCACATGCTCGCCTGCGAGCCCCTACCCCAGGCCTGGCTTCAGGGTGAGGCCCCGGTATCCAACATCCGGGTGAGGTGCGGTCACTCCTCTTAGTTTTAATCATAAGGGTCTTCTGAATCACTCTTAGTCTGACCCGTCGCCTAGAACTTGTTTGCCTTGGGAGACCCTACCAGGGGCATAAAGGTGCAACATGCCCCCTACCAGGGGCATGTTGCACCTTATGCTGAAGAGGACATGCACTTGAAATGGGTGTTTCAACAAGACAATGACTCCAAACACACCAGCAATTGAGCTAAATCTTTGTGGAATAACAGCTGAAAGGTGCCACAAGTTGGTTGAGTCCATGCCACACAGATGTGAAGCAGTTATAAAAAACTAAAAATTAGATTGCCAAATCCTAGAAACCAAAAAGTTTGTACAAAATAGTTTTGCGTTTGTAAACACAACCCTTTCAACTAATTGCCCAATTGCACAGCCTTAAGAGCGTGCATGTCATGAATGCTTGGTCTTGTTTGTTTTCTGAGAATCTACTGCACCTACTGGAAACTTGTTTGCCATGCAGCAATGAAAATATAATAATAACAGTCGTTCATCTGGTTGGTCACATTGGACTCCTATTATTTCACACCTAACGCTACAGAATATACCTTTTCTTGCTGCACTATTGCTTAGTGGTTAGCATGTTGGCCTCTGTATGTCTGCTTTCTCTCCGAGCACTAGTTTCCTCCCACCTTCCCAATACATGCATGCTGGGTCAATTGGAGACGATACATTGGCTATAGGTGTGATTATGAGTGTGAACGGTTGTTTGTCTTTATCTGCCCTGGGGTTGACTGGCGACTAGTCCTGGGTGTATCCCACCTCTCACTGGAAGACAGTTGGGATAGGCTCCAGCATATCCGATACACAAGATGAATGGATGGATGGATGGAAATAATTTTGTCTTGTCCAAAATAGACACACACATTTAATTATTTCTCATTAATTAATATGTGACAATGCAGTACAGTTAAAATGTCATAATATAACATACACGTACTAAGCAACAATGTTCATGGCAGGGGTTCTCATCTGGTGTCATCCTGTGGCCCACATTTTCCCAGGGTTATCATTAGGGTGGGACCCACTTTTATATGTATGCTAATTTAGTTTTAGTTAAAACAGCCTTTGTAACACATGCCTGTCGTATTTTTAAAACAAAAAATACGCTCAATTATAAGTGCAAAATCGATTTCAGAGCACAATATTAACTGGAGAAGTGTCAAAAGAAATGTATACAAAAAAAAGAATAGTTCATTTATATTTGTATGTACCAATGAAGAAGATGCCGATCAAAAGTACATTTTCCAAATATTTGTAAAATATAAACGATAACATCTAAATGTATGCATATAAAAATAATATTAAATTACATTATTTTACTATAATTTATGAATGTTATTGATTAAATTAGTCTCCAGTGTATTTTTTTTCCTTCTGAAAGTATTATGAAAATGTTGGATTTTAAAATACAAATGCACCAGAATACGTAATATAACTTTGAAAAATATATATGATTTATATAGAAATATATAATGTCATTTTCTGATAGTCTAAAGTAATTTTTTTTCAGTTTTCAAATACAAATATTTAGCACTTCGGATTAGTTCACATAGTTCAGATTGAAAAATTACATTCAAATATTTAATATAAATTTGTAATATATAGTGTGCTAATATTTTTGAAATGTATTTAATACAAATATTACTGTAATTTTATGATAGTGTGAGGTATGTTTTTTATTATTATTAATAGTATTGTTGTGTAAGAGTTGATTTGTTTAATTTTATATGTAATTTGACCAGTCCAGGGTTTACCCCGCCTCCCGCCCAAAGCCAGCTGGGATAGGCTCCAGCATACCCGCGACCCTAATGAGGATAAGCAGCACAGAAAATGAATGAATGTAATTTGATTAATTAAAAACAATTGGTATAAAAATATATTGTTGACTTGTCTGCGACCCAACCAAAATGGGTCTCCGACCCACTTTTGGGCCTCGACCCCCCAGTTGAGAAGCACTGGCATAGGGAATCAATGTGCTAACTTGTTGTTGGTGCATTCAAGCTTTGAATATTTGAAGATTCTGACCACATGACTGTTTGTTGCATGTTCGCCATGCTGTGTCATGCTTTTTAAACCGCAAGCCACTGAGAGGATTAAACCGTACTTTTCACTCACTGAGCCAGACACAACGCTTTCACAGATTTGCTGATCAATAAGTTGCACACAAGACTGCGAGGGCAATTTCTTTGCTTCGTCCTTGGTCACAGATTTTTGGTTTACTTCTCCATCTGTTAAATTATCGTCCAGTACAGCAGCGGGTAATGCGTTAAGCCAGGACATCTTAATTGAAAGATTTTATCAGCAAGCATTGAACTACGTTATTACAGCCTACTGTATCCAAAACCCCACCCTCCGTCCAAAAAAGCTTCGACCTTTCAAGAAAGTCATGTTTTTGATTATGCATGGCATTCTAGCACGCAAGTCCACCCTTCTGCATCCATTTTTCATGCAAGTGTGCCTTGTGTTTTGCGGCTAGGATCTCACCGTCAGACGGTGATTCCATGGTAAGCGACCGATCCAGCGGGAAGGAGTCGACCGAAGAGAGTCTGAGACCGCAGGCCACGCCCGGCGACAGCAAGCAGACGCGGAAGGTCCCCATCAATGTTTTAAATGGCAAGTGGTCCTGGCAGCACTCACGCTACTTATCAGCACACAGATAAACAGGAGGGGGAGGGGCACTCAAAGACTGAAACCTATAGGGTAGAGCACATTTTACAAATATAATTTAACAAGAAACAGCTGTGTTTTTATAAGAATAAAGTCAAAACATAAAAAGAGGAAATTGTTAATGTAATGAGAAAATGTTGGAGTATTATGAGGGGAAAAAAACAAAATTTTAGTAGCACAAAGTTGAAATATTGAAGAAAAATGTCAATACTATGAGAAACAAACAAAGAATGTTTTAGGTTGTGGAAAAAGTTATAGTATGAGAATAAGGTCAAAATATTATAGGAATAAAATCGAGAAATGTACAAGAAGAAAGTTGAAACAGTTGGGGGGGAAAAGAAACTACAGCAGACATGGAAATAACAGCTGTAATTTTTGCAAGAATAAATTCAACATCTTAAGGGAAAAAATTGAATTTCAATGAGAAAAAATAGTTTTTTCAGGATAGGCTTGTAAAGTTAGGAGGAAAAATAATGTAATCTAGTGGAATAGAGCGTGGAATATTAAAGATACATTTTTTATTAAAAAAAACAACATATTATGTGGGGGGAAAAAAACAAAGCAAATTTGGAGAAAATTAGGTTGGGGATGTACTTATAATATTAATGAATAATGAAGTCAATAGATTGAGGGAATTAATCAACAAAAGAAATTCACAAAGATTAATTAAGAAGAAGGTTGACATATTTGGAATTTTTTTTTAAAAACAGAAAAAAATAAAACTAATAATACACTTTTTCACCCGTATGACGTCTTTATTGAAATATGTATAAGCATACCTTTATTGTTCACTGATAATAAGGATAATACAATTTTTTATTAGCGGTAGTAGTAGTTGTAGTATTATTATTAATAATAATAATATTAATAAAAAGCATGAATAATGTACTGTATGTTGTAAACTGTGTCTATAGCAATACATGTTTTACACAGTAATAATTATGCATTTATAAGTACTTGCGAACTCAGTATTAATTTTCCGTGTGTTTTGAAGATAATTGATTTTCAAGTTACACAAAACGGTAAGCGCTGCATTACAGTAGACTTCCCAGCAACATGAGCATCACTGCACTTAGAGTATGTGCAGTGCACTTTTCTAAGAATTCCAAAGCTAGTTCCAAAGTATAATCACAAGCTCTATTGTAACGAAAAGAAAAGAAAAATCATTATAGGGAGAACCAGAATACAACATGAAAGAAACGGTGGTCAGAAACCATTTTGGTGTTTTTCCTATAAAACAAGTCCAGAAGGAAACAGCGGAACCTTTTTGGACAACACGTCGATAGATTGAAGGTTGCAGTGCCACTCTGAGACGTTGCGGAGCCAGGAGCAGTCAGGCAGACTGACTCTGCATATACAGTCTGTCTGACTCACCCATACTTTCTACTGATAAACGTTTGCCTGGAACGGGGGGGTATGCTGTGCAGGACGTACAATGTTCTGTCAAAGTTTGTAAGTACAAATAAGGAACTTCCTTCTCTCTGACGCCAACAACATACAGTGGGGCAGTCCAGAGTGCGGCCTGGGGCTATTTGCGGCCTTAGACTGTTTTTTATTGGCCTGCGGCACATTCTAAAAAAAAAAAAAAGGAAAAATCAGCAGTAAGAATAAAGTCAAAATATTAAGAGAAGAAGTATGAGGGAAAGTTGTAATTTTACAAGAATAATATAATATTATGGGGGAAAATTTGTCATTTTCGTAGTACAATGTTGAAATATTAAAGAAAAAGACAACAAAGTAAATTGTCATTCAGTTGTTAAGTAAAAATTACGGAGGTGGGAAATTTCATTCATAATATTTTTAAAAATGCACAAGAAGAAAGTTGAAATAGTTTACAGAAAAAAACAGAAATGGAAAAAAGTGTCTAAATTTAGCGAGAATTAAGGAAAAATATTGAGAGAGAAAAAGTCACATTCTAATTCAAATTTTACGAGAATAAGGTCACAACATACGATTAAAAAAAACTACTGAAAATGTAATTTTAGTAGCGTGGAAATGTTGTTTTGTTTTTCATAATACAACAAACAAAACAAAATAACATTGTCATTTTGAAAAAAGGGTATAGGAAAAAGTAGAATATTAAGGCATTAAAGTCAAAATATTATGGGAATGAAGTCATAATACTACAAAAATAAAATTTAGAGAAAAAGAAAAGAAGAGAAGAAAGATGAAATAGTTGAAAAATGTGATAAAACACAAAAAAACCCAGCAAGGATCCAAGTTGCCAATAATGGGCTTTTTACTTACATCACAAAGCTGAGATTACATTTTTTCTTGAAATATATAACGTCTTTGCATATCTACATGTGTTGCATTACAAACTATCAAAGTGGCCCTGACTTGAAGTGTATAACCATGTGAGGAAGAGCTCTTATGTGCCATGGAAGTGACACGTGATGGTGGTGACTGCGTTTCAGTGTGTCGTGTGCTGTAGCTTGTCAGCTTTACCACGGAGTGATGCTTTCCAATAAAACTGTCTTTCCTTTCTGTTGCGGTGCAGGCAAAAATAAAATTGGTAAGAGTCTTCTGTACCTATGTGTCTCAGTAGACCTCCTATATGTTCGTTTCTGATAACATCTGTACCTTCCTTGTTCCCACCATCCATCACTGTCTGCCCAGCTGTCAGTCACAAAAAGGATATGTTGTTGCAGTCAAATTAAACGATAAATGTTTTGTAGTCACTGCCCCTTCCCAATAGCCTGGCTTATAGTAGTGTTCAAAATAATAGCATTGTAATGCGTCTAACCAGATTAATCACAGTTATTAGTATTTTTATTGCTACATGGAAAACAAGTTACCAGTAGGTGCAGTAGATTCTCAGAAAACAAACAAGACCCAGCATTCATGATATGCACGCTCTTAAGGCTGTGCAATTGGGCAATTAGTTGAAAGGGGTGTGTTGAAAAAAATAGCAGTGTCTGCCGTTGACTATACACACTCAAAACTATTTTGTGCAAACTTTTTTGGCAGTCCTGTGAATGACTAAACTTATATTTAGTTTTTTATAACTGCTTCACATCTGTATGGCATGGACTCAACCAACTTGTGGCACCTTTCAGCTGTTATTCCACTCCAAGATTCTTTAACAACATTTCACAAATCGTAAACATTTCTTGCTTTTGCTTCAGAAACAGCATTTTTGATGTCACCCCACAAGTTCTTCATTGAATTCAGGTCCGGTGATTGGGCTGGCCACTCCATAACATTCATTTTGTTGGCTTGGAGATCATTTTAGCTTCTTGTAAATACATTAGATTGTAATACATTAGACGTCTCCTAACTGTCACAGTACTTTGAGGTAACTCCAGACTGTCTTTGATCATCCAGGAGCGGATCTTTGGCTGAGCCTTTGCCATTGTGGTTATTCTTCCATCCATTTTGATAGTTGTCTTCCTTTTTTTTGACACGTGTCTCTGGTTTGCTCTCCGTTTTAAAGCATTGGAGATTATTTTAGCTGAACAGCCAAAAAAATTTTGCACATTTTCATAAGTCTTTCCCTCTCCAATCAACTTTTTGATCAAAGTGTGCTGTTCTTCTGAATAATGTCTCAAACTAGCCATTTTCCTCAGACTTTTAAAGAAAAATGCTTGTTCTAGAAGTGCTGGTTTCATCTTTAAATAGGGGCCACCTGATTCACACCTGTTTTTTCACGAAGTTGATCACTGATTGAATGCCACGCTGCTATTTTATTGACACTCCCCTTTTAACTAATTGCCCAATTTCACAGCCTTAAGAGCGTGCGTATCATGAATGCTGGGTCTTGCTTGTTTTCTGAGAATCTACTGCACTTACTGGTAACTTGTTTTCCATGTAGCAATAAAAATTTACTAATAACCATGATTAATCTGTTTAGTCGCATTGCACTGCTATTATTTTGAACACTACTGTTACGTAGTTGTATAAGTTATACTAGACTCATCTTTGCAACATCTCTGCCTCAGGTCCTCCGCCTACGAACAGTCTAAATGAGCAGTTCTCATCCACGTCCATCTTCGAACATGTCGACCGAATGTCTCGGGCCACAGACGTAAGCCGAAGACCACCCAACAAAGTGCAGCTTATCGCAATGCAGCCCATGTCGGTCCCACCCTTGCACAGCCACACTGCCGATACCAACCACATAAACAAGGAGGTTCGCTCTTCTTTGTCCTTTGCATGACATATTTATGCAGCTCCATACGTGCAAAGTTCACATCCTGCCTTGTTGGGGTGCCTTTACGTCAGATCCAAGTGGCGCTGAGACAGAAATCGGAGATCGAGCACCATCGAAACAAGATCCGCCTGCGTGCCAAGAGGAAGGGACACTATGACTTCCCTGCAATGGATGACGTAGATTGCAGTCTTGGGGACGCCAAAGACCAGGATCACATCTACCAGAAAGCACAAATGCAGATGGATAAGATCTTGGACCAGCATGCACAGATCTTTGTGGAGCCCAGAAAAAGGTCTGTGTTTTTTTGTTTTGTTTTGTTTTGTTCTACAAAAGTGAACTTTATGGCATTTAACTTGATTTCCCAGTGCTCAAGGGAGGCACTCTTCCAAACAGCTGATGAAGGAGCAGTCAAATGGAGGAATGATGGATGCAGACAAAGATCACCTCATCTCCGAAGACACTGATCCTGTCTACAGGAAGTGCCCTGGGGTCAACAATGTGGCCTTTGTGGTTAGTGTTAACCAGAAAAAAATGACTCAAATGTATTTCATAGAATAACACATTTGAGTCTAAAATCACATGCCTTTTGAGAACACACAACATGGTGCTTCTCTTCTGTCCATTTCAGTCGGACCCTGACCAAGCCACCCACGGAGGCCCATCCCCCACCGATGACGTCTTCCTCGTTCCCTTTTCCTCGCCTCCTGGGCACGCCCCTCCTCCGCCCCCCTACATGCCTCCACAGCCCTCCATTGAAGAGGCAAGGCAGCAGATGCATTCATTGCTGGACGACGCTTTCGCCCTTGTCTCGCCCACCTCTCAGGGCAGCTCAGCGGGGGTCACTCTTCCGGGGGTCAGTGTCAACCCTTCTGACCTTAGCCCTCCAGGTCGTGGCCACAGATCCTGGGGCCCCTCCTATCAAGGACTTGGCCCTTACACAGGAGTAAGTAGCTAAGTGTACATCAGAATATCATAGTAAGGTCATAAAATGGGCTAAACAAATTTTTAAAGGTAGTTTAAAGTTCTTACACATTCACACTTGAAGTGTGTAAATCAGGAGTGTTTGGGGACATTTCCAACCTGAGGATGGTTTTTACTTAGTATAAGTTCTAAAAATATAATTTAACAAGAAAATGTTTAAAAAAAACAGTAAAAATGTAAAAGTCAGCAGTAATTTTACATGAAGTCAAAATATTACAGAAAAAAGTTGTAATCTAAAAAGAAAAGTCACATTTTACGTAAATAACTTTGCAAAACATTGTACTATCGGTAGCATAAAGTTGATATATATTTTAAAAAGAAAGTCCAAATTGATGGAGCATTTAAATAAAACTGCAGAAATGAAAAAAAAAACAGTTGTCATTTTACAATAATAAAGTAAAAATATTTAGAGAAAAAAGTTGTATTCTAAAGAGAAAAAAAATTCACAACTTTACGAGAATAAACAAAAATATTATTAAGAAAAATAATAAGTAAGTTTAGCTTCAAAGCCCTGGCAGATGTATCTCTCGACAAGACCAAAATTATTTGTGATGCTATGAGTTGTCACGAAGTACGTCACCTCTGGGAGAAGAGAGAAGTTCCTGGCGCACTGCAGGTATTGTTTTAATTGCCAGGAGCGTCACAAATTTAGTCAAATTTAGGTCAGAAGCTGCTAGCTACCAGTACAGCCATTTGGGGGCTAGTATCAATAACATAGCAGTAGCTAGTGCGCTAGCATTATAGCGATCTAATTTATCTTGTTTATTTTGGATTGTGCAAATCTATGACAGGAACAACATCAAATTTAAAGCACTTAATAATACAGACCCATCTTCTAACAGTAGGAGCATGGAGTTTGTTTTTCAGAGAAGTTTAAAGTTTTTAAACTTTCTTATAAATATTTTGTAAATTTTCTTCTAATTTGATGACTTTATTCACGTAATGTTTATACTTTATTACCATATACTAACTTTTGCTTCAAACAACTTTATTCTTTCTGTTTTCTTGTTTTGTTTTGTTTGTTTCTCAAATTGTTAAAACTAAAAAATAAATAAATAAAGGATGTTATTTTTCCTCATAATATGATGACGTTATTTTTATAAACCTTTTTCTCCTTAGATTTCTTTTTTATATATATATATTTTGCCTTTATTTTTGTAAAGAACTGTAATTTTTTTTTCATTTTTGCTGTTTTTTTGTTTTGTTTTGTTTTTCTTTTGTTTAATTGTAATTTTTCATTGAGGGATGGCTCACACTCTCCTCTTGTTGATTCATTTTTTTGTCTGTGTTCCCCTCAGAGATTCAATGACCTGAGCGTGTCTCCTCCTCTGGTCCAAGGTCCTATACCAAGGTTAGTCAAGTACGGGACAGAATTTTGAATATTTGGGCACAAATTAAGAGAATTTTATTCTTTTTTACCGGCAACAAAATCCACGCCACAAAATGCATACCACTTTGGCTGCTTTTCTTCACCGGCCAGTAAGTTGGACCTCTGAATAATTGAAGAGGAGCCATATTTATTTTATTGGTTTAATGGAACAGGTCCTGGCAACCGTCTGTTGGCTATCCCCAAAAACATCAAAGCACTCAACATGAGCACATGCAGTGACATATATTCATGCACACAGTGTTTTTTGGGGAGGGGTTCCTAGAAAGTAGAGCAGGTGGACAAAGCCACTGGATTTTAATAGGTTCACATTGTAGTCTTTGGGACAGGGGTGTCCAAAGTGCGGCCCGTGGCTGTTATTTTTTTATTGGCACAATTTAAAACAATAATTTGACCAAAAAATAAACCCAGCAAAAATGGAAAACACAGTCTTAATATTTAGAAAAACAAAACAACTAATAATGTTGTTTTTTTCTCAACGTAGGTACCGGAAAAATAAAGAATAAAGTTTAAAAAAAATATGGAGAAGTCATAATTGTGAGAAGAAAATGTACAAGAACAATGTTTAAATAGTTTTTAGAAATATTTTTTATATTATATATTTTACATAAAGAGCAGAAAAGGAAAAAAAACACAAAACAAAATTTTAAAAAGTTGTATTCTAGTTTTAAAAAATTGTAAATTTACGACAATAAATTTGTAATATTATGAGAATAAAATTTAATTTTAATAGCATCGAGTTCATTCATTCATTTTCTATACCGCTTATCCTCATTAGGGTCGCAGGTATGCAGGAGCCTATCCCAGCTGACTTTGGGCGAGAGGCGGGGTACACCCTGGACTGGTCGCCAGTCAATCGCAGGGCACATATAGACAAACAAACATTCACACTCACATTCATACCTATGGACAATTTAGAGTCGCCAATTAACCTAACATGCATGTTTTTAGAATGTGGGAGGAAACCGGAGTACCCGGAGAAAACCCACGCACGCACGGGGAGAACATGCAAAGTCCACACAGAGATGCCCAACGGAAATTCGAACCCTGAACCTCCTGACTGTGAGGCCAATGTGCTACCCACTAGACCATCGTGCTGCTAGCATCGAGTTGAATTATTAAAAATATATATATGTGTTTTTATAAGTCATAAAATTATCAGAAACAAAATAAAATTAGGTTCGGAAGAAATGGTGTATTTCCAGGTTGCGGCTGTTTTTTTTTTTTTTATCACGTGGAACATTCTAACATAATTTAACAATATATTTTTTTTCATGAATAAGTCAAAATTTTTAGAGAAAAAAATTATAATTTAAGTTTTAACTTTAAGATTTTAAGACAGTAACATGATAAGTCATTTTATTAGCAATAAAACTCAAATATTTAAAAAAATTATAGAGTTGCAATTTTTGGAAAATTAGGTTGGGGAAAATGGTATTTTACGAGAATAAAG
>QODF01000115.1:1361234-1381843 GCA_024372805.1 Oostethus manadensis
ATATATATATATATATACATATAAGTGCTGTGTATATATATATATATACATATATATATATATACATATAAGTGCTGTGTATATATATATATATACATATATATATATATATACATATAAGTGCTGTGTATATATATATATACAAGTGCTGTATATATAACACACACACACACACTATTTCTTAATGTATTTTTACTTACAGCTTTCACCAAAAAAAGCAAGCAATACTGCCATCTACAGGACAAGGGTAGAATTTTTAAAGCTTGATGCAGCTCTTCTACTGGATCTCGTTGCATTGTGCAAGTGGACCTAATGTTGCAATAGATATGCATTTAATTATTATATTCCTGCCTTCTCCATTTTCCAGATGCCCAGGGGTGTCCACAGGGAGCCGTCAGCGCCTCCTACCCACCTGGACACCGGGTTAGACTACCTATCAGCCCCGCTCCCAATGGCTACCACCCCTCCCACCCAGTCCTCGGCCTCCTTGATCAAGGCCATCCGGGAGGAACTGTTGCGGCTGTCACAGAAACAAGGCTCCTTGTCGAGCTACCACAGTTGAGGAAGTCTGCTTGCTATTGTGACCATGCTTCCCATGGAAGTGCCACCAAGGTGTACAGCAAAGAGATACATGCAGGTGGCCCGTTAAACATTTCAGTATCCATTTGACAACGCAGTCACCTCCAGTATGTCACTATGGGACAGTGTTTTTACAGAGAGCCGTATGAAGAAGCTGGACCTAGATGATGCAATGAAAGATTTTGGACCTACAGTCTGTGAGATTTACGTTGTCAGCGTCATGGTTCTCGTGTAAGAAATTCTTTTTTAAGAAAAGGTCATCTTGCCATCAAATATACTTTTCTGCCATGATGAGCCATGCTTTGCCGTGACACTGTGAAGGAGTTCACCTGACCCACAGTAAGTTGGTAGTTCCCAGCCATTCTGGCACAAGACGTGTACCATACAGACTACATCATGCTACCAATTTCTTGGCTTTAGTCACTTCGGGAGCTTTTGCATTCAAGTCCTGTTTTGTACTTTAAACAAAAACATGTTTAGAACTGAATAGCAACGCAAATGCTATGAAATCATCCCAACGTAGATTGTTAGAAGTGGTGAGTAGGGTCCACCTGTACTAAGTGCTTGGCTGTGTTTTGCTGCGCTGTACGCAGACTACTTGGTAGCACTCAGGTCTGGCTGAGTTTTTTTTTTTAAAGACAGGTTTGACTGGTCGAGTGAAGTGATACGTCGACCAGTAACGTGTTTACTAAATCACCATCTCTGTTTTCATGCAGTATTTAAAGTTTGCCTTTTGAACACAGGGTACTGTATTTGTAAATCAGTCTTGTTAATGTGCTTTTTAGAATTTTTTGGGATTTACCTTGCCTTGTGTTATTATGTGCACCATACGAGTCATTAAACCGATTGGTATACCGGGTTCCTTGCCTGAACCTGAAGTCGTTTTAATTATTGCTATGCGTCATATGAGGGGTAAATATTCATTTTTAATACTACTAAATATTCTAACTGTGTGGTGAGATTAAAGATGCTTATTGTCAACACATGACGTGCCTTTGGGACTCACCTTGAAAAGGTGCATCATCACCAATCCTGACAAGAAGACCTTGCATAATAAGGTGAACCTTTTAAGTATTTCCACTGTGTTTACGTTATTACTGTATTAGAAACACCTCCCGGTATGATGAAGTGCGGGTCACAATAAATGATGGTAATAATGCATGTTAATATCTGTGAATATTGACATTGGTGCAGGTCATTGTACCTTCAACACTGGATTGATAGCAGCTGGACTGTTCAGGTTCTCTTAGAGGACGTTTCAGTTCAAGACTAGATAGGCCAGCGACTACAATGACAAGCTGTCCTTCAACAGTTCACACTCAATGCTAGATAGAACAGCTTGTCATTCTTGTCACTGTTCTGACAAGTTGTCACAGCTTGTCATTCTAGTCACTGTTCTGACAAGTTGTCACAGCTTGTCATTCTAGTCACTGTTCTATCTGACGAGCAGTCCTATCTAGTACTGAGCATGAACTGTTGATCTGTGAATATTGTCATTGGTGCAGGTCATTGTACCGTCAGAGCACTGGATTGATAGCAGCTGGACTGTTCAGGTTCTCTTAGAAGATGTTCCGTCTCTCATCAGTTCAAGACTAGATAGGCCAGCGACTAGAATGACAAGCTGTCCTTCAACAGTTCGCACTCAAGGATAGATAAAACAGCTTGTCATTCTAGTCACTGTTCTGACAAGTTGTCACAGCTTGTCATTCTAGTCACTGTTCTATCTGACGAGCAGTCCTATCTAGTCTTGAGCATGAACTGTTGATCTGTGAATATTGTCATTGGTGCAGGTCATTGTGCTGTCGGAGCACTGGGTTGATAGCAGCTGGACTGTTCAGGTTCTCTTAGAAGATGTTCCGTCTCTCATCAGTTCAAGACTAGATAGGACAGTGACTAGAATGACAAGCTGTCCTTCAGCAGTTCACACTCAAGGCTAGATAGAACAGCTCGTCATTCTAGTCACTGTTCTGACAAGTTGTCACAGCTTGTCATACTAGTCACCGTTCTATCTTTTGAGCAATCCTATCTAGTCTTGAGCATGAACTGTTGAAGGACAGCCCGCCATTCTACTGGACTGCTCTAATGACTTCAACAGTTCATTGTCAAAGTTTCCATGCTCAATACAGTGGACAGTGAATAGAATGACGAGCTGTTCTATCTAGTTGTGAGTCTAGGTAGGACAGTAAGTCTAGATAGGACTGCTGGTCATTCTAGTCACTGTCCTATTTAGTCCAATCTATATAGGACAGCTTTAGTTATCCGAGCATGTTCCATCAGCTCATGGTCAAGACAAGATAGGACAGCTTTTCATTCTAGTTACTGTCCTAGCTAGGCACGAGCATGACATGTGGTAGTCATTAGAACAGGCTTCAACAGTTCATGCAGGACAGTGACTGGAATGACGAGCTGTCCCATTTAGTCTTGAGTTTACCCGGAACTGCTTGGCATTATAATCACTGTCTTGGCTAGTCTTGGGTCTAGCTAGGACCAGCTCATCATTCCAATGACTGTCCTATCTAGTCCAATCTAAATAGGAGAACACTAGTCATTCGGGCAGGCTTCATCAGTTTATGCTCAAGACTAGATAGGACATTCTAAACAGTCCACTCACCATGCATATGTAGTTTGAATACCCATCCAGCCATAAGTGGAACTTACTCAAGTTAAGTAGAGTTTTTGATACAACTCTTGAAAAGTTACGGGTGAGTGTGTGTTACTGTTTGATCTCCCTCACATTTAGATTTTTCTTTCATGAAAAAATGAGTGTTTTCCACTACCCCTAACGTCTTGCAATTACAGCGCCATTTGTTTTATGTTGGCTGGTCCAACATTGTGTTCTGACCATGTTGCATTTTTAAATGCTGTGATCTCCAAATACAAACAAATTATCCCTTAATTGTGTCTGTAAGTACTCATCGCCATGCCTTTGGGTCTTTGAACTAGACTGTAGACTGGAGACAACGTGTTGCGTAATTGCAGGGCTTGTTAAGAAAGGTCAGGCTATGACGTCATGTCTGTCAGTTGCTGTAATTTCCACCCATCGCCACAGCGGGGCGGCAAATCCCAAGACAAAAGGTGCTCCCTCTCTTTGTTGATGACGTAACAACTCAAGGACATCCCAGTTGAAAGTTTTGCTTGGCCAATGCATGTGTGCTGATAGTGAAGCTCACGCTAGAAAATGTGTCTTTAAAAGATTTAATCGTATTGATTTTTTTTTTTTTTTAAAGGGCTTTGTGTGTGTACATCTTTGCTTGTATTCCGTTCCTCCTCATCCCATCAGACGCTTCTTCCATCTAATCCCATTAGAGGATCTAAATCCACTGAGTGATGCAGCTAAACGCTCTAAAGCCTCTGCAGGAGAGCACTTTGCAACAAACGCCTCGATGTCACACTGCACTTCAAGTGATGTAAATTATCGACATTTTGCTTTGAAAAAGCAATTTATTGTGTCATTTCCATTCATCCCTTGTCTGTTCTCTGTCGTTTCCCAAGATGTTTGACCCCGGCCTGTTTCCTGCATCCAGCTACAGGGGATTACAGTGCAGCTAAAGGCAACACACACTGTAAGTCACCCCCTCTCGTGTTGCAACATAAATAGGCAACAATGTTGTGGACACGTCTTTTGATTCACGGCCCTCCACATTCCACACATTCTTCTCAGATTCGACACGCGTGTGTGCATGTGCCCGCAGAACCCCTCATCTCTCCCGAATAATCCTGTCTGTGGTCTCCGGCCTCATTTTAGTGTGTGAATCAACAAGAGCACACCGAGGAGTTAATCTGGATCATGATGGTCATTACTGCCTGGGTGGCCGGCAAAGAAGGGGCGCTGAGGAGCAGGGAGGCTAGTGGTTGTCTGCTGAGGGGAGGGAGGAGTTAATTAAGCACTTCTAGCCACTGACCTTGGAGGAGGAAGCTGAGGGAGGGAGGCAGGAATTTGCTTAGTGACAAGAGTTTCAGCACTGCAGCTCTTACTTTTGTCCAAAGGGAGAGACGAGCATCCCGGCATTCATCAATGTGAGTAGTTCTTCACTGTTGTGTGTGTGTGTGTGTGTGTGTGTGTGTGTGCAGCAGTGCACTTCTATTAAAAGTCACATCTGAGGAATGTATGTCTTGTGACCAATGTTTGTTTTTTCAACATTCTTATATGTCATTCCCTTCCACGCCTGCATCTTAAAGACACACACGTTTGACTGCTTATATGAGTTATTAGCTGGCGTGTGATTTTTATTTCATTGTTGCTTTTAGCAGAGCAGCGCTCGCTGTGCTGGGATACATTTAGTGCTGATCAATCAAATACGCCACTGCAGCATCCTCTGGAGGCTGGAGGACACACCTCTTCCTCTCTTCCTTGAACGCAAAGACAGCCCAGTCCCGCCTTCCCAGCATCCCTTATCTTTGGATGTCCATATAGATCTCAGTCGTGGTAATCGCCATGGCTGAGCCACCAGTAAGAAGTCCAGTTTCCTCACTTCAGCTTTTGCGGAACCTATTAGACTAGCCTAAGACATTGTGACATCCCCAAGATACTGATCTTGTAGCGGACCTGCATAGGGGGTCACTTAGTGTCTTACTTTAGGAGTCCATCAGGGCTGTGGTCTTGGTCTCACACCGTTCAATAACTGTGGACTGGATGTTGGGCCATGCTGTGAGGACTTTGACTAAATTGATGATGTAATATTTGTGAGGTCGTCGGAGGTCTTTGGTAAAGACCTTAATCCAGGCAATCAGGGACTTTCTGCATGTAGTCCAAGCTTTATTTTGTAACAGTCAAAAATGTCTCTTCATTTAACCCATTTTATCCTGGGCAGTGAGCAGCCAACGTGCGGTGCCCAGGGACCAGATCCGGTCGAAGGTCAGCATTTTTGTCAGTGACGCATCCATGTGTGGGTGACCACGGGGAAGTGTCATTGCCCAAGGCAACACGATGAGGGGAAGCTAGATGTAAACCAGGAACCTCCATGTTGCTGGAGAACATGCTCAACCTTCTGAACCACACCACCACAGATTCCAGGTTCTCCTGGTTTTGCTTTATGTCTGTAAGATCTGGAAATTAACATGGGGCTTAAGACATGGACCGAACCAAGTCCTCGAGAAAGTCTTCAGCTGCCAATGGGATGATTTTGAGGAAAACAATAACTGGGGCGCGCACTTTCTGGGGAATCTGTAGGTTCATCTCTGCTAGGTAACCTGATGGGTAGTCAGAACACAGAGGGTCCACAGGAAACCTGGTTGAGGTCGTTAACTGCATGCTATTGGAGATTTATGTACGACCCGACATGGACATTGATGCTCAGCGAATTTGTTTTTCAAGTCAGCAGTTCTAAAGTATCAAATCGGCAGAGGTTCGAAGGTACCCCTGAGCAGGACATCAAATCTGCAAACACTGCTGGATACTTCTTCCATGAACTTGAAGGAAGTAGCTTACTCTATGAGTCAGTTTTTGTTATGAAAGGCAGAGAGGCGTGGAGCGTGGACCACTAACAACTGTTTTCACGACAAATGTGCAATGCGGGTGAGAGAAGTGATGGTTGGACACACCACGATAACGACAACAAAACAGGTCTCTGTTCACACAGACTGAAAACACCGCAATATGCATGCCAGGCCCGTAGTTGGCAACACAGTTTTGTGAAGGAACACTTTGCCTTTGCAATCTCAAAACCAACCGGGGAACAGCCTTAGCCTGGACCTATAACCCAGTCTTTCCTCTCTCTGGCTAATTCGTCCAGCTCCCCCCAGAGGATATCATAGTTTCTCCAACATGTCCTGGGTCTTACTCGAGGCCCCCTGACGGTCAGAAGTGTCAAGCTCAAGGAAGTTCATTTGGGCCAATTATACCCACGATCTTGTTCTTCCGGTCACTACCCAAAGCTCATGACCGTAGGTTAGGTGAGGGTAGGAACAAAAGATCGATCGGTAATTTCAGAGCTTTGCCTTCTGGCTTAGTTCCTTCTTCACCACAACAGACCGATAGAGAGTCCGCATCACCACTCCGCCCGTCCATCTTGCAATCCATCCTTCTCTCAATTGTGTGGTACTTAAACTACTCCACTTGGGGCAGGGCCTCATCCCTGACCCGGAGACGTAGTACTTATATTTTGAACACCTGTCACTGTGTCTGTGTACATGTACATTATGTACTGTATGTAAGTAATGCAAATCAGTATAGTAAATGTATACAATGATGGAAAATGACTACACAAACACACAAGTGCTTGAAAAGTGCTATAGTCTTCCATTGCTGTATGCCTCCACATACTACTGTACATAATACAAAGGATCTTTCCCCTACACTTTACACATACTG
This sequence comes from Oostethus manadensis, assembly GCA_024372805.1. NCBI lineage: Eukaryota > Metazoa > Chordata > Actinopteri > Syngnathiformes > Syngnathidae > Oostethus > Oostethus manadensis. The sequence goes on from QODF01000115.1 coordinate 1,368,124, forward strand.
TACCTTCTTAGTATCCAAACAAAAGCGCATCCTCATGCATCATGCTTCTTGTGTACAATCACTGTGCTCAAGGTCATGGTGCGAGTTATCTCCACACACTTCCTCCCATCCAAGCGCCACTCTATGGGGAGGCGGCACAGTGTGAGATTGTGCTTGGCTGTGCTGAGTAGGAGGCCAAGACCATGTGATGTTGGAAGAATGGATAGGGGTTGGCGGAGGTATGAATAGCTGTCATTCACAACAGAGGGCCTGCTTGCTGGGCAGCAGCTGCCTGCTGCTCTAACTTCGCTCTGATTGGTCCAGACTGTCAGCTGGCATCAGCTTTCGTCTTGCTCTTCCCTCAGGGAGGCTCACACAGTCAACATATGCACTGTTCTCTATGAGAAGAGGTATCAACACATGTTGGCTCAGAGTTTAAAGCTCCCCTATTGTGCAAAATGTACTTTTTAATGATTATACCCTGGAGGGAAGAGGCTTCACTACACATCCTAAAATACAACCGGTAGTTCTGCCAACTAGTCAGGCTATAGACGTGAGATTTGTCAGTTGTAATTCTTTTTGGGTTTCTTCTTGCATGAAGTTGCTGCGAAAATGTGACTGTAATGTTAGCACCCCACTGTAATTCACAAGCTAGTCTTGCTAACTTTTGTAACCCTCCCCCCCACTCTTTCATGCCATGTTGTTGTACGTCCAAGTATGGCTTCTAAAAACACTTTTAAACTGTCCCGCATCGAGAGTTTTGGTCATGAATGCACAAATGCGCAACATCTGGAACCTAATGGATTGTGGAAAAATAGTATTGGAACATTAAAAATGATTCATCATTATGAGGATTGTTGTGTTCACATTGTGGATGTGAACACTTCAAGGAGAATCAGATGATAATCCAATTAAGCTCCTAATGATGACGTCTTGGTCAGCAGATGGACTCCTCGAGCTGGGGGGGGGGTGTTTTGTCTGGTCTGGTGATCATTATTGACTGCAAAGTGATCCTGTTTGTCCAGGATTTTGAGAACATCTGTCTGTTTTGAACAAGAACATCTGATGACAATCACACCTAAATTAACTGAAATTAGAAATATGGAGTAGGTCCTCCCCTTTGCAGCTACAAACGATTCCACTTTTCCGCAAAGACAAGATGTTGCAGTGTGACTGTGGGTATTTCTGTCCGTACATCCAATAAAAACATTTTGTTGTTGTACCTGAGAGGGTGTCAAAAGTCTAGGTTGGCACCACTGCTTACTAAAACCACAATAGGATGGAGCAATACGATAACTGATGGTTATCAATGGTTTAGGTTTGATTTTGGATGCACAGTTTGATAGATGTGGTCAAAGTTTGTATAGCATTTGCTGTGGTGGTTTCTGTTCATTCTATGCACAGCCGGGGCGTTGAAGGGATCCCGTTTGGTGGCTGAACGATTGGCTATCTGCTTTTTGCAGATGTTGTGCTCCTACTGGCTTCATCGGGCTGTTATCTGGATCAGTTTGCAGCCAAGTGTGAAGGGGTGGGATGAGAAGTTCGAGTCCATGGTTCTCGCCTGGAAAAGGGTGGTGTGCCAGCTTCGGATCATGGATGATATTCTGCCCCGAGTGGTGGAAGAACCTTGTGTCTTGTATACGCAAGATGAAACGCAAGATTAACCAGCGGATTGGTCCATTGTGGTGAAAACGGAGCTGAGAGGCAAGGCTTTCAATTTCCCAGCCCATTTAAATTCCTACCCTCACCTACTGTATGGTGCTGACCTTCCTCGGTAGGGTGGCTTGAAAAAATAAGCGTCTTTCAAGAGGTTGGCATTGAGAGGAGTCAGATGAGGTGGTTCAAGCATTTGGTCAGAATGTCTCCCTGTGAAGTTTATGGCACGTCCAACCGGTAGGAGGCTCTAGGGAAGACCCAGGACCATGAGAAGTCCAAGTACATGGTTCTCGCCTGGAAAAGGGTGGAGTGTCAGCTTCGGATCATGGGTGAGATTCTGCCCCAGGTGGTGGACGTACCTCAAAGGTCTTCTTTACGAGTGAGGGAAGGATGCAACCTAAGATCAACAAGTGGATTGGTCCATTGTGGTGAAGACGGAGCTGAGAGGCAAAGCTTTTAATTTACCGGCCCATTTACATTCCTACCCTCACCTATGGTCATGACCTTCCTCGGTAAGGTGGATGGCACAGAGAGGAGTCAGATGAGGTGGTTTGAGCATTTGGTCAGAATGTGTCCCTGTGGAGTTCGGGGCACGTCCAACCGGTAGGAGGCTTTAGGGAAAAGCCAGGACCATATCTCTCAACTGCGCAGGGATCTCCCCGGGAGATCAGTTGTACCAAAAAGGTTGAAATTTGGTTTAGAGTTGTGACTAAAAGCCACTACCTTGGCAGTCATAGCCATCATGTGCCAAAAACGTATCACGTCATCGCAGTGGGTTATCAAGGTCGATCTTCAATCGCAGATAACTAGTCAGTCCTACAGTGAGTTGGCCATTCACGCCCATCTAATGCTAATCAGCATGCACTGATATGAAGTGTGGGCTGTGATTGGATAGAGAATTACAGGAATGTTATCTGGCAGGGGGAGGATTCCAGCTGCACATGCATGCAGGTTTTCCAGCACAAAGACGGCCACCAGCAGCCCACATTGGGAGGAAAGACAAATCATGTTCGTAACATTTTCATAATCTACATCTCATCTCCAGCACCGGGAATTCCATGAACCACTTGAGATCTGGACAACCTGTGTCTTGAATCTGTGGAATCTCTCACGCGTCGCACTGGGATGTTATGGTAAAGTCTTGGCCGGACACCCAGGATGCGGTCAGGTTCATGTTTTTTCCTCCCTCAGCCGTTTGCTGGTCAGCGCCTCTTAGATTTCAGCAAGTGAAATCAAATCAGTGATATCTGCCTGAAGCAGACGTTGTGGAGCCACAGCTCGAAAGGGAAAATGAGCTGACGTCCACAGTCCGCTGTCGTCTGCTTAATCACGCCCTCGCTTGCAGCCTAAGAGTCCCCCAAATTGTTCCACACCCACAGCGGATGATGAACGACTGCTGACGCTGAGATGATGTCATTGCTTTGGTTGACATTCAGCTTGTACACAAGACTCATTATAATGGCACACCGGACCGAGCATTATTTATGTTTCAGTGTCATACTAATGTGTTTTAAGCAATGCCATGCAGTATTTACTTATTCCGTTCACTGCGGTACACAAATTATTGTGTTTTCGTTGTCAAAAGCTCCAAAATAACTTATGTACCAAAAGTAAGGACGCAGGCAGAACTCTTATTCTTATTCCTTAGTATCCGTGTGGCAATGGAAACAAAAGGGGGGCGTTGCAAAGATGGGAGAGACAGCCTTATTGGGAGGTGGAAGTCTCAGTAATAATATTTTTTATTGAAAAAAAAAAGTAATCTAAAAAGATACAAAAAAACAAAACAAAACAAAAATCAGTAGTAATGTACCTTAGTAAATTAAATTCTATTCTATTCTAATAAATTCTAACTATTCAGAGAAAAAAGTTGCAATCTAACGAGGAAACGTCATCGAAATCCATCCATCCATTTTCCACCTCTTATCCGGGTCCGGGTCGCGGGGGCAGCAGCTTTAGTAGGGAAGTCCAGACTTCCCGGTCCCCAGCGACCTCTTCCAGCTCCACCGGGAGGACACCAAGGCGTTCCCAGGCCAGCTGTGAGACATAGTCCCTCCAGCGTGTCCTAGGTCTTCCCGGGGGCCTCTTCCCACTGGGCATGCCCGAAACACCTCACCGGGGAGGCGCCCGGGAGGCATCCGGACTAGATGCCCGAGCCACCTCAACTGGCTCCTCTCGATGTGAAGGAGCAGCGGCTCTACTCTGAGCTCCTCACCCTATCTCTTAGGGTGAGTCCAGCCACCCTACGGAGGAAACTCATTTCCGCCGCTTGTATCCGCGATCTCGTTCTTTCGGTCATGACCCATAACTCATGACCATAGGTGAGGGTGGGAAATCGAAATATAAATGACAAAATCCTCATACTAATAAACAAGAAGAGAATTGAAAAAGCAACACTGAAATAAAAAAAAACAGCTGTAAATTCAGTACACCATGGGAAAAATTATTTTAATTTCATTTTAATAGCATACAGTTAAAATATGAAAGTTATCTGTTTTTCAAATGTCGTACTTTTACAACAAAGAATACAACAGATAATGTAATTTTTGGAACATTCGCTTACGGGAAAAGTTCTAATATTATGAGAATGAAGTCAAAATATTATGTGAATACAGTCAAAGTCACGAGAATAAAATTTACAAGAAAAAAGTTGAAATACAACAACCGAAATGGAAAAAAGTGCTGTCATTTTATGAGAATAAAGTCCAAATATTACGAGAAAAAATATTATTATTATGAGAAAAAATAGCATAAGCTCTTGCCTGACTGGTATTGGAGTTTTTTGTATTTGATTTTAATTTTTAGTGCAATAAGAAAAGACATTTTATAGCATGTTGATATTTCAGGGTCAACGCGGGCTTTCTCACCAGAGCTTCTCTGGCCCATTTTCTTTAAAGGAACCTGGATCTGTGAACACCAGATTCATCATCCGCGGCGCCGCAAGTGAAAGTGATGTTTCATGGTTGAGTTGCCACCTGTGGAAGCTCCTCAGGCCAAGACGTAAAACAGACCATAGAAGGCCGCTTCGCTGAGGTCATTTCTGCACGCAGAACAAAATTCAAATAGCTCGGCCGCGACGCGATGTTCATTTACTGTAACTGAAGTCTGCATTCTTGCATGATCTCTTTCATCGCAAGATGAATTGTTTCAAAACAAAACGTTCTGTCGCTGTGAGCAAGATGGATTATTCTGCTATTTAAAGACACGGCCCCCAGCCAAGACGTACAAAATAGCTCCATCTTCATACGGAAAACGCTGCGATCCCGCCGCGCGCATGACGCAGTCGACTGTGGCTGTTCCACGTCTGCGGCGGTCAGTCTTCCTGCAACATCAGCGTCTCTGCGCGCATGTGCGCTCCACATGCTGCACTTACAGATGGCAGACAGCCGACTCTCTGAACTCAAACGCAATCCGTACTTAGCGGGAGGTTGTTTGGTTGCTTGCTGCTTGGATTCACCATTCATTTTCACCGTTACATTGACCCGGACGACCATAGAACATGTAGGGAAGTTTTCCTTCCAAAGCATTTTCAGCACAACCCTTAAGACCCCATAGGGTGTTCTCATTTATCACCTGACTGAAAATTGAAGAATTTACAATTTGCACTGTTCAATAGAAACTGCAATTTTTCCAGAAAAAAATGTTGCCCAAAACAGATAAAAAGACGCAGTTAGCAATGCGCATAATGGAAAATGCAGCAAAAAAACCCTCCAAAAAGCGCCAACAATGCTCCATTTATATATAATGTGATGTGCATATTAACCAAGCTGCAGCAACATTGTTATTAATATTAGCATTGTTACACCGATCGAACTACGTTACAAGCGTATTGACACCTTGCCACAACAAGCTAGCCTAGCTGGCTAGCTACTAGCTTCACCACAGACTCGCCAGCAGTAGCTACTAGCCGGCTAGCTACAGTATTTTGCCAAATTTGGAAAGTTCTAAGCATTACGGGAACTACCTTTCTGGGCGCACTGATTTTACAAAGCGACATAAAAAAGAACGCTACACCTAGCAGCAACTTTTCCAAACCGAATCACAAAAAAACACAGCCTAAGTGGCAGCTCCAATATCTACATATTGTTACCTTTTGGTACTGTGAGCGAGGCGCCGACGCCCTGCTGGCGAGTCTGTGGTGAAGCTAGTAGCTAGCCGGCTAGCAGCTACTGCTGGCGAGTCTGTGGTGAAGCTAGTAGCTAGCCGGCTAGCAGCTACTGCTGGTGAGTCTGTGGTGAAGCTAGTAGCTAGCCGGCTAGCAGCTACTGCTGGTGAGTCTGTGGTGAAGCTAGTAGCTAGCCGGCTAGCAGCTACTGCTGGTGAGTCTGTGGTGAAGCTAGTAGCTAGCCGGCTAGCAGCTACTGCTGGTGAGTCTGTGGTGAAGCTAGTAGCTAGCCGGCTAGCAGCTACTGCTGGTGAGTCTGTGGTGAAGCTAGTAGCTAGCCGGCTAGCAGCTACTGCTGGTGAGTCTGTGGTGAAGCTAGTAGGTAGCCGGCAAGTCTGTGGTGAAGCTAGTAGCTAGCCAGCTAGCTACTACTGCTGACCATTCTGTGGTGAAGCTAGGTAGCTAGTTGGCTAGTAGCTACTAGTCGGCTAGTGGCTAGATGGCTAGTAGCTACTACTGCTGGGGAGTCTGTGGTGAAGCTACTAGCTAGCCGGCTAATAGCTTCACCACAGACTAGCGAGGCGCCGACACCCTGCTGGCGAGTCTGTGGTGAAGTTAGTAGCTAGCCGGCGAGTCTGTGGTGAAGCTAGTAGCTAGCCGTCTAGTAGCTTCACCACAGACTGGCCAGCAGTAGTAGCTACTAGCCATCTAGCCACTAGCCGACTAGTAGCTACTAGCCAACTAGCTACCTAGCTTCACCACAGACTCGCCGGCTACCTACTAGCTTCACCACAGACTCACCAGCAGTAGCTGCTAGCCGGCTAGCTACTAGCTTCACCACAGACTCACCAGCAGGGCATCAGCGCCTCCCTCACAGTACCAAAAGGTAACGCTACATATTGGAGCTGCTACTTAGGCTGTTTTTTTGTGTTTCAGTTTGGAAAAGTTGCTGCTCGTGTAACGTTTTTTTATGTCGCTATGTGAAATCAGTGCGCCCAGGAAGGTAGTTCCGGCAATGCTTAAAACCACCAAAATACGGCAAAATACTGTAAGTATTACATGCTATCATGAGTGCCTGTTGTACATGGTCATGGCGAGGATATAAAAGACATAACAAACAAAAAACCTCGTTGGAGATTTTTTTAAAAGTGGGCATTCTAGGTGAAAAAGGTCCCCTTATGTGCAGTACTGGGCTGTCTCTTTTTATCTGTTTTCATAAAGACGTGTGTGTTCATGTCTCTCAAAAGGATTGTATATTTCAAAATTCCAAAAAAGACCGGGGGTGGAAAAACTGCAGCCTACAGGCTCACCAAGGGCCTTAACTCAGCCCGCCAAGCATTTCCAAGTCATTTTTAACAAAAACTTTCAATATGTAGCTTAGAAGACGCACAAATTAACTTGCCTACTGCACCTTGTGGCAATACAAATAAATATCTGCGCACAATACGCATGCCAAAAAAACACCCATGTTTTCCTGCCGCAAGTCATGCTGGGTAGCTTGTGGAACTCTCTCTCACAACACCCTCCGCCAACTTTTATAACCCGATGTGGCCCCCGAGTCAAAAAGTTTGCCCATCCCTGATCCCCTTCATCACTGAAGACTGCAAGGGAAGGTTAACTTCCCCGTAAATGTACCCCCCAAAAAGTGGTGAAATATGTAGTGCTGTGTGTACATTTCCTTGACTAAATATGCGCTAGACGATCATTGCATAAATGCTGGGCTTTGCCCCGCCCATCGGGCGCTCAGCATCCCTGGGGGTCTATGGGTCACTTGGCTGGGCTTCTGCATGATAATTTGATGATCTGTCTGAGGCGGAATCCTTTTTTGATTGACAGTGACACGAGCAAATAGGCAATCTTGAAGTATAAACCTTAAGTCCGTTGTTTTGAACTGACCCGCAGACTTTACCGATCCCCAGCGACTTTGTCTTTGGTAAAACCAGAAGGAACAGGCGGGAGAATTTACATATAAATAAACAAACACATTAATGATGCAGGCCGCAAAAAATGATGCCTCGCTGCAACATCTCCACACAGCCAGTTGCCATTTGACGCCCCTGCACAAGCTTAAGCTTCATTGTTCCATTGAAGGATCTTGATGGCGCCCCTGCCAAACTGTGTGTGTGGATAACACCTCAGGGGGGGATCTCCTTGTCATGCCAGTAACGCTGGAAGCCATCAGGACCATCAAGGGTACAAGCACTTTGCTAAGGTATATTCTCTAAAAGGCACCATAGCTACAAATACACACAAAACTGGACGTATTGTACGCGTGTTTGTGTGTTCAGGATGAGCTTTCGCTTCTCCCTCTCGGTCTTCGTGGCGCTGCCGTTCATTACAAGAGCTCTTTGTGCCAGCCAGTCATCACATGTCACAATATTTGAACAGCTGCACATGACCGTCGCGTGTTTTTCAACACCACGCCGGGCAGAGATCTACATTGGACAGGATGGATGGAGTGTTTGAGGAGGCTTGTGTTATGTGTCTCCCTTAAATCGTTCCCTCTAGAGCAGGAGTAGGGAACCTATGGCTCGGGAGCCAGATGTGGCTCTTTTGATGACCGCATATGGCCCTCAAAAGTTTCTAAACACCTTAACATTTATTTCTTTTCATTGAGTTCCTTCTTAAAATATATGTAAAATATCTTGCTTTAACAACAGGGGTGTTCCAAGTGCGGTCCGAGTGCTTTATTGGCCCGCGGCACAATCTAAAAATACAATTTAACAAAAAACTTTAAGGAAACAGCAAAAATTGAAACACGAGCAGTCATTTTACAATCAATAAAGTCAAAATATTAAGAGAAAAAAGTTGTCATTTTTGGAAAGTTAAGTTGTGGAAAAGGTTATACAATTAGGAGAATAAAGTCAAAATATTACAGGAATAATTGAAAAAATTGAAAGAAAAATGGAAAACATTGGAAAAAAAAACAGCAGAAAGTGAAAAAAATGCTGTCATTTTACAAGTAGAAAGTCAAAATATTAGGAGACAAAATTGACAACTTTACAAGCGTAAACTTGTAATATTATGAGTAAAAACAAAGTCAAAGTTCATTTTTATTTTTTAAATGTACAAAACAACATAAAATTGTAATTTTTGGAATATTAGGTTGGGGGAAAATGCATATGGGAACAAAGTCATAATATTACATATTCAAATATAATTTTTGTTTTATGTATAATGTTCTGTGTATTTTTTTTTTTTTTTACATTTTAAAGTAAAACATGACAGGAATCACCGTGTTAAAAATAACATCCCAAATATAAAACCTTCCCAGCACTTTAACCCATCCACACTTATTATCTTCTAAAGTTGTTGGCACATTTTAGTTGTATTCACCTTTAAAAAAATAGGATATGGCTCTCACCAAAATGCATTTGGAAATATGTATCGTTCATGGCTCTCTTAGCCCAAAAGGTTCCCGACTCCTGCTCTAGAACATGTGTCAAACTCGTGCCATGGAGGGCAGAGACACTGCAGGTTTTCTTTCCAGCCGGTCACGAAAGCAGGTAATTTTAATGATCATCACCTCCTTCAATTTAAGGAAGGAGCTCATCAATTACAGCACCTGCTGAAGAAACTGGTTGGGGGGAAAACCTTGGCCCTCCATGGCACCAGTTTGACAAATGTGCTGTAGAAACTTGTAAACTTGTGCCATGGAGGGCTGAGACACTGCAGGTTCTCTCCCCCAATCAGGTGCTTCAATTGCAGAGCTCCTTCCCTCTAACTGAAGGAGGTGTTGATCATTAAAATCACATGCTTTTGTGACCTCCTGTGATGTGTGTCCAAACACTCTAAAAAAAATACGTGGTGCGTTTGAACACCCCATCAGTGCAGGGCACCCAGCGCTTAATAGGACTTTGTCCAAGAAAGGACTTTGTTCCTTTTTTCGAATTGCAATGAGAAAGGTCGCAATTTTAAAGATTAGGAGGGAAAATAGCATCTTTTAAGTATTATAGAGTTGAAATATTATAAAATAACAAATGTAACCAAATAGCAACCAAAACAAAATAAAGTTGTCGTTTTTGGAAAATCCGATTGGGTAAAAAGTTTAAAAATGCAATTTTATCACAATAAACTTCTAATATTAGAAGCAAAAAAAATGCCATTTTAATAGCATAGGGTTGAAAAAATATTTTCATATTTCATAAAAATTTTGTAATAACAAATAATTAAAAATATATATTTTTTAAGTTGGAATACAATGAGAAACAGACACATCAAAATAAAGTTGTAATTTCAGGAAATTAAGTGGGGGAAAAAAGTTTGAATATTATGGGAATAAAGTCATAATAATTCAAATACTTCAAAAAGCATATTTATACAGATTATTTAAAATAATGCAAAAATGAGAAAAAAGATCCAATACCAAAGTTCATGCTAATAATACCTGCAAAAGTTTTGCAAAAAATTTGTATGCTAACCAAAAAAAAACGCGCTAACTGGGGCGGACGTTAACAGAGGTAACCGCTGTTCTGTTGTAACTTTAACCTTTCACACCCTGCGTCATCGAAGCCAATTTCAGACTGCAAACATCTGCAAGGGACGAGGTCATGACTGTCACCTGACCCCTGTTTTTTGTCTTCTAGTAGAGGTTGGATTTTTACAGCCCAGTCTTCTAATATATGAAGGATCCAGAACTGGATCTGCAGTGTGGCCGCACCCTGACCACTGTTACTGTTTCAGTCCTCACACGGTCCTAAACAAACGCAGTTAAATTTAGCCAGCCGGGCCGCAGACACACTCATACCTCCAGCGGTCTCAACATTTTCTATGCTCTTTTTTTTCCACCTCACTATCGTTTTGCTCTTTTGGCAGACATCCAGTATTTTCACACAGTAGCTTTTGTCAGCTGACCTTCTAATTCTAACTCTCATTTTCCTTATCAGCACATCTACCTCATAATGTTCTTAACTAAACCTCCCTTTGGCGGTGTTTGCTCTTCATTCTGGAGGAAATTAAATGTTCCCCCTGAAACACTGGCTGGGTTTGCATTACCTAAAATTACTACTTAGTTATTTTAGGAAAACCCTTTTTAATATCTCTTCTTTGGAGTCATTTCATACTCCCCTTTTTATCCTTTTCCTAACACAAGGGTTGGCCAAAATGCGTCCCGCAAATGTTTTTTTGTGTATTGGTCATTCAAATAATATAATTTAATAAGAAAATTAAAAAAAAAAAACAGAAGAAATTGAAAAATCCTCAATTTTGCAAGAATGAAGTCAAAATCTTAAGAGACATTCATTCATTTTCTATACCGCTTATCCTCATTAGGGTCACGGAGATGCTGGAGCCTATCCCAGCTGGCTTTGGGCGAGAGTCGGGGTACACCCTGGACTGGTCGCCAGTCAATCGCAGGGCACATATAGACAAACAACCACTCACACTCATACCGATGGACAATTTAGAGTCACCAATTAACCTAACATGCATGTTTTTGGAATGTGGGAGGAAACCGGAGTACCCGGAGAAAACCCACGCACGCACGGGGAGAACATGCAAACTCCACACAGAGATGCCCAACGGAGATTCGAACCCTGAACCTCCTGACTGTGAGGCCAACGTGCTAACCAGTCAGCCACCGTGCGGCCCCTTAAGAGACAAAAGTTTTAGTTAAAATATTGCATAAAGTTGAAAGATTTAAGATGTTTGTTATGAAAAGCAAAGTTAATTAGGTTGAGGAAAAAGTAATAATGTTACAAGAAAACAGTCAAAATAAAATGAGAATAAAGTCATAAATACAAGAAAAAAAGGTACAAGAATGTAGAAAGTATTGGAAAAAATCAACAGAAATTGAAAAAAAATGCTTTAATTTTATGAAAATAAAGTCAAAATATGAAGAGAAAAAAAAGTTGGATTCTAACGTGAAAAAAGTCGTATTATTATGAGGAAAAATAATATTTTACCAGCATAGAGTTGAAATTAAATTAAAGAAATTTGAAGAAAGAAATTAAATTTAAAAAAAAATTCTGTAAAAGTCCTAATATTATAATATTGTGAAAATAAAGTCATAATGTGCAAAAAATGAAAATGTACAAAAATTCTGTATTGCAATAATTGGGAAAAAACAAACAACAGCAGAAAAATAATGTCATTTTACGAGTATAAAGCCAAAAAATTAGGAAAAAAAACGTTTACAAGAACCTGTACACGAATACACTTGTACTATTATTGGAAAAATAATGTCATTTTAGTAGCACAGAGCTGAAATATTAAAGAAAAAACAAGTTATTTTTTAAAAGTCGTAATATTATGAGAAACAAAAAAATACAGTCTTTTTTGGAAAATACAAACGCTATTTCAATAAAATTGAAATATTATGGGAATAAAGTTATAATATTACAAAATGGAAATTGACAAAGAATATTTAAGAAGAAAATTGAAATATCTGGAAAATTGAAAAAGACAAGAAAAAGCATTAAATAAAAAAAAAACAAATCTGACGAGCCTTTTGGGAGCTAAGAGAGCAGAAATTCCCATCACTAACGAGCTGGAGGCAAGGCAATTATTTCCTGTTATCCCACTCCAGTCCTGTAGGTGGTGCTAATGTTCAAATCCAACCTGAGTATTATTATTGTGAACGTGTAAACAAACACATGAATGCATCCACCAATTCATGTTTAGGGATCGACATCGAAAATCGAAAACCGTATTTGGAAAGAATGCTTTTGGCGCAATACACTTGGACTGGATTCAGTCTCCAATTCTGATCCCTTTGGCATTGACTCATCAATATCATCAGCTTGAACTTTGACACTTTGTGACTTGAGACTTGACTTGGACTTTAGCCTGATGACTCGGCAAATACTTCAGATTTGAAAATGTGACCCCCGTTGAGTAAAAAAAAAAACCCAGCATTTTATTGGGGAGACACCAAACAGTTCTTACGACCTGTGCCAGTGATTTTGAACTTGACTCGTCCATGCTTGTTTCCGCCTCTGGTAATATGAACAGACACCAGAGCTGACTCTCCTCTGCAGCTGATTGGCTCATAAACGCTCACAATGGCCGACCGTGAACATGATGAGATCACTTACGAGCACGACTGCACTGCTGCCCACAGACTTGATAGAACGCCTGGCAGGTCGTCAGTGACCTTCAGCACGTCAAGGATTTACTAAAGTGCGCTTGTCATTAGAGCTAACGCCAACCAAAAATGTCCCCCGAAAAGCCATCTGTCCAGCATGCAATCTACTACCGGGGTAGCGCTGCCGTCAGGAAAACACGGCAGATGAGCTTTTTAAAGAGCGCTGCATATTTTATTGATGTACAGTTAGTAACTGCAGAAATTATAGCTGGGGCTGCCTTGACTGTGCTAATTGCCTTATAACATTTATGATTATTATTATTTCCCATTCAAAAGGATTCATTCCACAATTTAATTGGGCTTTATTTTTATGTATTTTTAGTTTTCAGTTTTTTATTTTTATGTATTTATGTTTTATTTTATTTATTTATTTTACACATTTATTTGTCTTTTAAAATGTATATTATTGCATCATACTTTTATTCATCAGTCATTTTTCATTTGTATTTATTTCTATTATTTTTAATGTTTTTTTTAATTACTATTATTATTTGTACACTTTTAAGGAAAAAAGTGTAAAAAAAGAAAAAAATAACTCAAAATGCCGGCGACAAAATTTTGAAAAAGTGCCGTTTTTTTTACCATTTTTACGGGAGAATGAGAAAATGGCTAAACAAATCTCAGAAAGTGGAAAAAGTGAGATTTAACATGTTTTATTAATTTTTATTTTATTTCATTTTTTTCTTCGGGCTAGGCCCGGCCAGGCCCCACGGGTGAAGGCCTGTGGCAAGTGGCAAGGCTACGGGGGTAGACGAGTTCCGCCCGGAATTCCTCAAGGCTCTAAATGTTGGGGGACTGTGTTGGTTGACACGCCTCTACAACATTGCATGGAAGTCGGGAACAGCACCTCTGGACTGGCAGACCGGGGTGGTGGTCCCCATTTTAAAAAAGGGTGACCG
>QODF01000115.1:1382762-1401294 GCA_024372805.1 Oostethus manadensis
TAGGGTGGCTGGACTCACCCTAAGAGATAGGGTGAGGAGCTCGGCCATCCGGGAGGAGCTCAGAGTAGAGCCGCTGCTCCTTCACATTGAGAGGAGCCAGTTGAGGTGGCTCGGGCATCTAGTCCGGATGCCTCCCGGGCGCCTCCCTGGTGACACGCTGGAGGGACTATGTCTCACAGCTGGCCTGAGAAAGCCTTGGTCTCCTCCCGGTGGAGTTGGAAGAGGTCGCCGGGGACCAGGAAGTCTGGACTTCCCTACTGAAACTGCTGCCCCCGCGACCCGGACCCGGATAAGCGGAGGAAAATGGACTGAAATGGAATGGGAAAAATCTCAAAAATTGGTGTATTTTTGCCATTTTTACAGGAGAATGACAAAACAACTTTTATGTAAGTTATTGTCCATTTTCAATGCTGCTTATCCTGATTAGGGTCTTTTGCATTATTTTTTTCCACCTGTTATTTACGGCAGGTGGCTTCATGAGTTCGTGTAATTTTTCAGATTCTTGAACATCCACCGCCTGATGTTACTTCACCTTCCAGGGGCAAGGCACGCAACTATAAATAGCTGCTGCCCCAGTGGGTGAGGACTAAATTGTGCAGAACAACCTCACACGGGCGCTCGCTGCAGATGTGAGTTGACTGTATTTCCAGCTATTTGAGCACAGCTTGGCACGTGAGGCAAGCTATTAGCGGTGACTCCGAGCAGTCAGTCAAATGGAATGATCCCCGACTGACGGTCTTCCAAATCAACCCCGCCCTTTTAAAACCGCCTTTTGTGTGTGTCTGTTCATTCAGGGTCCCTCCCGTTTTGTGAACTGGTGGGAGTGTGACATCACATCATCACCCCCCCTCTCACACACACACGCTCCTTCTGCTCCTCTCTTCCCTGACCAATCAGCATGCGGGGAAATCCAGTCACGTGTTTAGCACCCCCCGGCTTGGTCGCCATGACAACGAGCGCTGCCGGCCCAGACAGCATCTCTTTGCGGTGAGAAACCAGAAAGAGGATCCCATCCGAGCCATGTCTTCCCCCTCACGGCCGTAAGTATTTTTATTATACTCAATCCACAACACCAACTCACTGCCCGGACGGAATATGTTTGGTCATGTGACCTGCTTTGGGAATGACATCACGTTGTTGCTTTGTCTGCACGCAACCTTCACCTTCCACTCATCATCAAGACAAACAATGAGAGGCATGGCGCAAAGCAGGTTGTGTGTCATCGGGTCTGGTTTCACAGTGTGGCAGAATCGGCGGCGGCGGGTTGGAAAACTATTCCATTGCTCACGCCGTCGTCTTCCCAATTTGTTTGCCATCACCGTGGCGACCGCATGACTTGCAGCTATTGCTCAGGCCGCGTTAGCCTCACGCAAGACAATAGGCACGTGAAGAACAGCTTTCAAATGAAATGATTCCATATGTAATACAGTGTATAGATGTAGCACTCACTCCACATCGCAAAAGTGAGCACGCTCCAATTGTAATCCATTTGAAAATAATATAAATATCACGCATTTATTGCAGCGCACGCGAGCGAGAGCATTATCTACGTTTTAAATGTCTTATTTTCTGCAATTACATCTACTATGTTGAGTTTAAAGGTGACTGCAGGGGTGTTATTTCATCTGTAGAGGGCTCTAATAATGTTAAAAACAGTACTTAGAGGGGCTGAAACAGGCTTCCTTTTTGGACTCACAGGAGTGGCAAAATTAAACGGAAATACATGTGGAAGTGTAAAGAGAACTGATAGTACAAAATTATACAAATGTGGTCATACAAACGTTGTTTTTTTTTCCATTGTGTCTTGCTTTTCCCTATTGTCTTTGTTTTTGTCTACTTCATCATTGATTTTCCTCTTTTGTCTTTGTCTTTCCCATTTGCATTTTTACTTTGCATTTACCGGAAGGCTCAAGCCGGCGACAAAAAGCAAAAAGCAAAGGCATGATTCATGCATAATAAGGAAACCAATTAGCCGCAATAAACGAGCGATTACTGCACTTGCAGTGTTGCGCTTGTCTTTGTAGCGGACTTTCGGTGTTCACGGTGGTTTCTTGCAAAGAACCCGAACAAGTAGGCAGCATCGGCTGGAAACGTTCAACATTTACCCCATCATCGAAGGCTGTCGTCAGCAAAGTAACAGCAAGTGTGCTGAAAATAGTAATGCATGAGGCTGCCGCTTTAACCGTCTTGTTCTCCTTTTCACACATCCAGCAGCCCTCCGGGATTTGTTTCATTAGCAAATCCAAACGGGGCCTCGCCATTCCTTGTACAAAATGTCCTCAAGTGTTCCCTGCTACACGCTCAGCAGCCCTCGTAGCCTTCTAACCAGTATTATGCCAAGGTAAGGCGTAGAAAACGTGAGGTAATGTCGACGTTTTCAGTCACAGAGAATTTGCACGTAATTGCACGCGTTGATGCTGTAACTACTCGGCTGTCCCGCCAGAAAACATTGCTGCAAGCGTTTGGAATTCATTACTTGGCGGTTGTAATGATAATGACAATAATCATAATAACGATGGTTTTGAAAGAGCTGTACAGGCCAAATTACCCATGCCATTTTCTAATATTATAAACTTAACTGTAACTCCATGTTCAAATTGTATCACACGCGCTTCACTTGTTGAAGCTGCAGCGAGGACCCTCAGCATGTGCGTGACCTTTTCCCTGGAAGCAGCCAGCACGCTCATGATGGTAATCTTTATAGCTGCATCTATGTCATATAACTTTACTATCATTGGGTCATTGGTGGGAGTAATACGTTACTTCTCCATAGTATCAGTACATGTCCTGATCAAAATGTTATGGCCGCTTGAGAAATTGCAGGAATTCACATTTTGCACTGTTGGATCTTAAGGAGGTTCTAAGTACATCTTCAAAATGCAAAAGAGGTACAGGACAGAAGGAGCAATTTACTGCAAACAATGAAATAGCTGATCAAAAGTGTAAGACCACAACACTGAATCTTGGCAAAAATGGGAATTCTGTGTCATTTTCTG
The DNA here is from genome assembly GCA_024372805.1 of Oostethus manadensis. Classification (NCBI taxonomy): domain Eukaryota; kingdom Metazoa; phylum Chordata; class Actinopteri; order Syngnathiformes; family Syngnathidae; genus Oostethus; species Oostethus manadensis. The sequence continues at coordinate 1,385,759 of QODF01000115.1, forward strand.
TCAGGTATTCACACTGTCTTGATCCCCTGATGGCAAAGGCAAAAAAGTTTTCTCTCTTTGAACACTGTCAAAATGTCGAGCTGCAAAGGCATGGCCGCTTGCATCGCGCCATTGCTGCTGAGGTTGGACGCAGTAAAACGTTTGAACCTTCGTCAAAGAACCTGAGGGTTATGGAAGCAAAATGTCAAGTCGTACACCCAAAAAAATGCAACCGGCCCGCAGCCGGTGGATCCCACTAGCTGCCCGTCAAAATATGGCAAAAGAAGGTTGTTACATGCAGTCCAATAACGATCAGATGACATCTGAGAGAGAAGGCTTTTGAGAAGAACAAAAGTCTTCAAAAAGTCTCCTTTAACACCATAAATTTGCATGACAACCCACAACCCTAGTGAGGATAAGCGGTATAGAAAATGAATGAATGAACACCAAACATGGGACATTGAAGGGTGGAAGAAAGTTATATTCTCTGATGAGGAAAAAATGTAACCTTGACAGTCCTTATGGCTTCCAACGTTTTTGGCATGACAAGGAGATCACACCCGAGTTGTTTCCCGCACAGCACACAATGATCCGGGCTGCTTTTTCCTTCGATGGAGCAATGGAGTGTCAAGTTGTGCAGGGGCGTCCACCGGTCAGCTGGCTGTGTGGAGATTTTGCATGGGGCATCCCTCATAGCTGAAGGCCCTCGTTTGTGTGGTAATGACTGACAACACTGCATTCACAATGCCCGCCTGACAAAAAGAACTTCTTCCAGAGGAATAAGCAAACTCTTTTGGATCATTCTGTGTTCCCCTGACCTAAATCCAACTAAAAACATTTGGAGATGGATGGCAAAGGAAGTTTACAAAAATGGACACCACTGGCAGTAAGGAAAGCCAATAACGGAAATGGCGTATCAATGCATTATTGACTCGTTATTTTGTTGTTATTTTTGAATGGGTTTTGGATTTTTTACTATTGCACTGTTTCACCTTAATGCTTGTTTGCAATAAATTGTTTGCTCCATTTTTTTTCTCCCATTTATTTTTTTTCACATTTTGAAGCTCTACTCAGAACCTCCTCGAGATCCAACAGTGCAAAATGTACGTCCTTGCAATTTTTGAACAGGTGTTAAACATTTGATCAGGTGTGTATTTACAACAGGACCAAGCAGCGATGCATATTTTGTCTGTGGGAAGTTGTCCCACTCCTTGTTGCCTTACCATTTGAGATGGATCGTTTGAAACTTGCAATTTTCCCACGTTGTATAAACTTAAGTGGTTTTTTCCCAACTCAGCCACTGCCCACTCTATGCATTGTTCGAAAACCATTACACAGGCATTGGAATCCTGCTGATTTAAAGACGAAGCAAGACACAGCTGAGACATACAGATGGATAGAGTAGATGAAATATTCATCATCCACACCGCAACTCAGCTCCACTTTCTCTATAATTATGCAAAATGATGAGTAATGATTTATCCATCCATCCATTTTCCACCGCTTATCCGGGTCCGGGTTGCGGGGGCAGCAGCTTCAGTAGGGAAGTCCAGACTTCCCGGTCCCCAGCGACCTCTTCCAGCTCCATCGGGAGGACACCAAGGCGTTCCCAGGCCAGCTGTGAGACATAGTCCCTCCAGCGTGTCCTAGGTCTTCCCGGGGCCTTCTCCCGGCTGGGCATGCCCGAAGCACCTCACCAGGGAGGCGCCCGGGAGGCATCCGGACTAGATGCCCGAGCCACCTCAACTGGCTCCTCTCGATGTGAAGGAGCAGCGGCTCTACTCTGAGCTCCTCCCGGATGGCCGAGCTCCTCACCCTATCTCTTAGGGTGAGTCCAGCCACCCTACGAAGGAAACTCATTTCCGCCGCTTGTATCCGCGATCTCATTCTTTCGGTCATGACCCATAACTCATGACCACAGGTGATGGTAGGAACGTAGATCGATCGGTAAACAGAGAGCTTTGCCTTCCGGCTCAGCTCTCTCTTCACCACGACGGTCCGGTACAGCGACCGCATTACTGCAGAAGCTGCACCGATCCGTCTGTCGATCTCACGCTCCAACCTTCCCTCACTCGTGAACAAGAACCCGAGATACTTGAACTCCTCTACCTGAGGCAAGACCTCACTCCCAACCCGTAATGATTGATTTATTTCAATAATTCACCCACATTGAATTGCAGTCCTACTCCTATCATGTGCAAATGGACTGTACCTTAATACAGATAATAAATCACTTTTTTAAAGCACTATATACTATTTTGTTATATATTATTCACTATTTTCAATATTGTGTTCAATAATACTTCTGCCTGGCAGTGAAAATGTGTGTTTTTGGAAAATATTTAAAATGTTTTATTAATAGTATTATCATTATGCACTACTGCAAGGGTAGGGTACCAGATGAGGCTCTTTTGATGACCACATATAGCTTTCTGAAGTTTTTAAACACGATAACATTGATGTATTTTAAATTTGGTTTTTGTTCAAATATATATAACATATCTTGCTTTACAACAGAGGGATTTGAAGTGCGGTCTGAGTAAAATGTAAAAATACAATTTAACCAAAAACGTAAGGAAGGAAACAACAAAAAGTGAAAAATGAGCGGTATTTTTAAAAATAATAAAGTCAAAATGTTAGAGACAAAAATTTAATCTAACTAAAAAAATTGTCATTTTTTGAAAATTTGGTTGTGGAAAAGGTTGTAATATTAGGAGAATAAAATCAAAATATTACACAAGTCATAATTATGAAAAAAGTTGAAAAAACTGGAAAATTACAAAAAAACAAAACAGCAGAAATGGAAAAACTGCTGTCATTTTACAAGTAGAAAGTCAAAATATTAAGAGAATATTAAGAAACAAACAAAACAATAAAAAGTTGTAATTTGTGGAATATTAGGTTGGGGGAAATTAATTAGGGAATAAAATTAAAATATCGTGAGAATAAAGTCATAATATTACAAATACAAATGTTTACAATGTATAATGTTTAGTGTTTTTGTGCTGACATTTTAAAGTAAAACATGACAGGAATCACAGTGTTAAAAATAACATTCAAAATATAAAATCTCCTCAGCACTTGAATCCATCCAACTCAGAGACTTATTATCTTCTAAAATTGTTGGCACACTTATAGTTGCATTCACTTTTGAAATACATTTGAAAATATGTGTGGTTTAATATTCCAAAAGGTTCCCGACCCCTGCACTACAGTATTTTGCTTGAATTGTCCTCGTGGGTAGCAGCACTGCTGCGTCACGCCGTAATCGACCAATCGGATTAATCCATGTTAAACCATGTTATTCCGCCCCAATGAAACATGGGGGTTTAGGATTATAGCTCAACAATAAAACGTGAATGTGTAGGCCAATTAAGCACATGCCAACGTCAAAAGTACATTTTGTTACGGTGTTGTTTTAATCCCAATGACGTTGAGTAATCTGTAATATATTGTTGACGAGTTGTTAGGCCTACCTTTAATCCGTCACACCCTCCTTGCCACCGCGATGGTTTCGACCGCTCCGCCTCTGTCAGTTCAAGTTGCGCCTTCTCCCCTCTGCGCCTGTTCGGCTGCGCCTTTCTGGCCTCCTTCAGCCTCCTGCGTTACCGCGGCGACTTTTTGCGAGGGAACGTAGAGCAGCTAGCAAACATGGCCTCTTCCCCGCTACACACGAGTGGGTTATAAGCACACTAGCGCTCAAGGTAAGAGGAGATTTGGTTTTTTTCACCCCTGTAGGCGTGACAAGTAGGTAGACATTCCTGAGGGTTTCCTGGGAATCGCGGACTGCGGCGCTAAATGTTCGCCGACGTCACCGTCTGTTGGACTGGTTACGTGCGCCGACGACGGTGTCCCGTCATGATGTTGGCAGCCTCCAAATACTAGCCTGGTGCCGCACCAGCGTGCCTCGGTAAGGTACTGCTTGCCAGTCGGGCATAGGCTGGTTCGGCTCGTGTAACACCCTGAGTATGGTGTTTTCACTCTACCTATATATATCTTTATATATATATATATCTATATCTATATATCTACTCTATACGTGCTTATTTCCTCCATGCATTCATTGCCCAACGCATGGCATTGTTGGAAATTGGCATGCCTCGAGTTATACACTAAATATAAACATTTGCATGCAGTTGTTAGACAAAATGTGTGGGATCTCATTTATAAATGACATAAAAAAAAAAAAAACATTGTACAAAGTGTACTCTGCACACTTTGCCGGCCAGGGCGAGTTGGCTCCGTCACCCCCGGTTCTTACCGGCTGATTACAGAATCACTACTACTACTACTATTGGATAATACCAAATTATACAGATGTAGTCCTATTGTTTTCCCATTTTGTCTTTGCTTTTTTCCCTTTTGTCCCTGATTTTCCTGATTTGTCTTGGTCTTCTCCATTAGTTTTTTGTCATTGCATTTGCCCAGTAATTGAGAAATGGATGTAGCATGGCAAACCTCGTCTTTTCCATTTGCTTTTTCTCATCGCTAAAGCTAGCGAGTAAAAGCAAAGACAATACAACTTTGGACAGGTCATTCTGCCAGGGGGACTAGTCCGTACCTGATCACACAATTACAGTGGCCACGTGGTAGCTATGTTTAAATGCAGCTCTTAGCGCGGGTGACCGGAAAAAAAATGTCACGGACAGGAAGCCACATCACTGTCACGCCACCATGCACATACTTTGCACGATGAAGTTGATATCGACGCTGCTGAGAGAAGCGACTAACAGGCTGGATGGGACCAGCCACAATGGCAGAATGCTTAGCTGCGGGCAGGTCCTTGTATTGTCTTTGCTTTTGCTCGTTTATAAGCACAGTGACAAAAAGCAAATGGAACTACAAAGTGGGAAAAAACAAAGACAATACATAAAAAGCAGTGACAAAATGGAAAAGCAACATTTGTATATTTTTTATTATCGATTGTCTTCTTGCGATTCCCTAGCTGATGGCCGACGCCACAAGCGAGGCTCGCTGGCTATTGTTGATCAGATTTTTTGTGGGAGGACCATCGCATTTGTTGATCTATTTACTTATTTATTTCTACCACGAAGGACTGCATTGGAACCAGAACAAAACCAAATGGGAGACTAACAATATAAAGAATAATAATGACAGAAATAAATTATCTGGTAATAACAAAGAAAGGATCTTTGTTTTTGGGAATTACATTATATGTTTTGTTGACTTCACGCAGATTCATAATCAGTGTTAATGGGTCACTAAGAACAACTGCCCCCCACCCCCCACCCCCGGTCTGCTAAGTGATGGAGAATTGGTTTCATTGATAAGTGGATTGACCTTTTCTCGTTCCTTTTTTGTTCTTGTATTTCATCTGCACTCGTGAGACAGCAATCTGCACTCTCTGCCATCAAAGGTTTTTGTCCAGCAGACTTTGGGATGTACTGTACCTACTTGTGGAGAGGACATCAAAACCTGTTTGAGTCATCAGACTACTTGAAGCTATGACAAATGTCTACACTGTCTATGGGTGATATTTATGTGGTTATGAAATCTGCAATAACAGGCAAACAGACTGGGACGTTTTGGTGATGGCAAATTTAATGGCACTTTAAATACAGTGGAACTCATTAATGTGAGCGCCCAGTGGACTGTAAATTGCCTTGGACTGTGTAACTTGACAGTTTTGTTGCTGTCGTTTCACGCTGCTTAGCATCGATGATGAGGTCACAACGGTTGAACGACCCGGGTTCCGTTTCTTCATGTCGGTTCTGGTTGCTAACTATTATAGATTCCGATTCTTTTAAGAGGCAAAGTCATAAAAGTTTGCATGGCTTAACTGAGGGGGCTATTTAGAGTTCTTTCTGGATGAAATGCCTGAACGTTTCTATGAATTTTTCAATTATATGAACTTTTGTATGAATTTCTCACAATCAGTACAAATATTAAACTACAGAATTTGAATATAAATGCTATGAAGTTTTTTTTTTTCCACAGGAATACACGTATACAAAAGATTTGTATTTTTTTAAAACCTCATCATGTCCACATACTGTGTTGTTTGTGTTAGAGAACATGTTACTAGCCTGCATGCAGAATCATTCATTTTCTATACCGCTTATTCTCATTAAGGTCGCAGGTATGCTGGAGCCTATCCCAGCTGACTTTGGGCAGAAGGCGGGGTACACCCTGGACTGGTCGCCAGTCAATCGCAGGGCACATATAGACAAACAAAGACATACAAGCATTCACACTCACATTCACACTGTAATGGACAATTTGGATGAATGGGTAGCATGTTGGCCTCACAGTCAGGAGGTTCTGGGTTCGAGTCTCCGTTGGGCATCTCTGTGTGGAGTTTGCATTTTTTCCCCGTGCGTGCGTGCGTGGGTTTTCTCCGGGTACTCTGGTTTCCGCCCACATTCCAAAAACATGCATGCAGAATGTCAAACAAAAAACGTATACAGTGTTTGTCCTCAGAAAAAGTACTAGGGTAACATTAGCTAGATATTGGAGTTGACCCACCTTACTAGCACTAGTATAATTTGTTTTCTGCCTTGATGTTGGCATAAGACAGACGTCATTTATTGTTTTACTTACCTGATTCTGACTGGTAAGAGGAAGGTCCTCTTTTTTTCTATACCATGAATCTGGAATTGTTCACTTCAGAGTGTGCTTGTTTTATGTTGATGTTCGCTGCAGTCTATTCCGGCTGGTGGACTGGGCATTGGAACTAGTACTGGGAATCAAAATTTTACAAAACTGAATGATCCCAGGAGACTGGGAACCTTTGTTCTGGTTTCCGTTGATGCTCCGAGACTCCATGCTCAACACTACATGGAAGTTTACAATACTATAGCTCGTGTCAACCTAAAATGACATTTTCCTTTCGAATAAATGACATCTTTGGGTCTGTGTATGATGATGTAGCGGAACACCCCCACGATCAATTGCATGTAGTGGAAACCCTGAATACTCGCAATAACTAAGTCAAAGCTGTTTCAAACCCGATTGGTATTTGTATTCTTTATAGCATTGACATTGCAAGTCTTCTCCGTTTGTTTAAAACATGTATTACTGGTTGTGGTTGTAAATAGAACAGTCACACACTGAAGGTATATTGTGAGTATCGTTGTGGTGTTCATACAGCGCTTCAGTTATTAAATTTTTATTTTTTTCACACATATTCCGCAAAATTGCCTCATCAGATAGGTAGCACCCAGCAACTTAGCAAAGTGGGCCATTTTGTTATCTGCAAAAAGACAATTTGCTGTGACATGTAAATGATTTGTCCAACAGTTGCTTTCAACACAACAGTGCAGCAGACCGGAGTCTCAGGTTTTGTATTTCACGCCTGTTTGAATTTTCCGCTACTCCCTTTTACACAGCCACTGTCCTACCTCTGCTGAATCCGACCCCCCCATCCAGAGAGGGCAACGATGCTGTTGACACAACGGTGACCTGGGAAAAAGTATTACTTCATAAGCAAGAAGTTAATTGCTTTCCTGAGGTGCATCCCTCATCTCATGCAGGCAGTTTTCATTGACATTTAAGTCCAGATTTATGTTGATAAGTGCAGTCATGGCAAAACACTTGAGTCACTTTAACCATGTTTTGGTTGTCTGTAAGGGGCCAGAATGAGTTTCAGTTGAGTCAGCCCCCACTGGGCTGCCGAAAGCAGTGGAACTGGCAGCAGTTAGATGACAGGATAGAGAAGAGGAAGTCCTGTAAAGGCAAGCCCCGATGAGCGATAATCCAGCTGGATATATCCCAACCGTTTGGTTTGGCCCAGAAGTTTGTTGCCGGGGTTTACTCATCAGAAGTTTAAAGATGACTAATGAAGTTCTACTTCATCATTTATCCTGTCAATGTCCCACATGACTTGGAAGGGAGACATTCATATGACGAAAGGCAAAATATTGATGATGTGAGAGACACTCAAGGGTTTCACACTAACTGTTCGCCTCTCAAATTTGCATATTCAGAGTAATGAAAACAAGCAATTAATTCCGTCATTTATTTACTTGATACTAGGGCTGCAATTCTCAGTCGATTTTAATTTGAAGCTTGTTTCGAATAATCACTTAGTGATTTGGTCCGCAACGTATCAGATGAGAGGCAAAAATGTCGACCACTGTTTTTCCAGAGTCAAAGCTGATGTGTGTAAAAAAACACAAAGATAATTTTTTTGCTTTCATGGCTGATTAAATAAATTAATATTCACATTGAGAGGGTGAAATCAGAGGATATATTTTTTAAAATTTTAAACAAAAAAGAATTTTTTTTTTCGAATGCTAAAATAGTTGTCGATTAATTGGATAATTGATTATTTATTGATTAATTGTTCATAAATTGTTGCAGCTCCAATGATACACAAGTAATTACTGAGTCTGGAAAAACACTATATTTTTGTAACTATGGTTTCCCTTACTGTACCAAAAAAAAAGTAGTAAACGGTATGTATGTCACAATCACTGTAAAATAGGGGAAGTCAGTGTTAGACATTATTCAATGTATGGATACTATTGAGACTTAATGATTGGTCAGAGTTGTTAAAATGATTGCCGTGCATGGTGGCATATGCTATCACAGTAAGTTGAGTTGCATCATTCATAACTGTCACAGAACCTATGGTTGGATCGGGTTTCTGTGTACAATATTTGCAAGCATGGCGTTGTTTCGTTTTTGTTGGTGATTTCTAACAACCCAGGATAAGATTTACTTCTTGCCGGTTTCTTGTGTCTTCCAGGTCAGAATTAGGTCATTACGTCGTGCACGTTCCTGAGAGTAGGCCAATGAGTGTTTACATTTTGCTAGCCTGCTGACCCTCGAACACTGTAATAGAGCGCCACAATCTTGCTTTTCCTTCTGTGTGACTGATGAACGACACTGATTATCTGCAGCCAGGCATGCACTGTTCAGAAATTGCATGTACTGAATGCCCCATTTGGTAAAGTTGACATTTTTCTTGTTTAGCTTTAAAAAAACAGATTTTCTTGTACACACCCAACCCGGAAAAGTAAACATAGAGTATTAAATAAACATAGAACCTGAGTAAAAAGTTGACTACATTCGTGCCTTGACTACTAAATGAAATTAATGAATTGGAGAAGTTTCTGTGAGCCACTCATCTTTTTACAGTTCTAAGGTATTGTACGGACTGTGTACATTTGATTATTGCCTTATGGTTTCCTAATGGTGCAAATGATTTATGCTATTTTCACCAAAACTGTTAAACGAAAAACATTTGAAATACATTTTGAGAGATTATCTTATGTGCCAGCTTTTTATTTTGGAATAACCTGTTTAAATTTTATTTTTAATGATTTCTTCTTTCAAACCACTCAGTGTCTCTTTGCAGTCATACAACAGGTGGTTACAGTGCCAAAGACAGTAAGGACTCGTGCTGACTAAGTTAATCCTACTAAGATGGTACGTCTTTTTCTGCTGATATTTGTGTCATTGCTTGTGGATGTCCTCAGGTTTCACTGATCATATTCTGTATCTGGCAATGGTTAAGGTTCTTGGTCTTTGACCAAAGGCCCCCGGGTTTGATTACCAGGATTGTTTACTGATATGCATCATTCAAGGGCGACTGTTTCTGTCCTGGTGCTGTAAAGCTGCCCACTGTTCCCCCTCATCCTGTCATACTCAAATTCATTCAAATGTTGTCAGACATTGTTGTGCAATCTTCAAGCGGGACCAGTAAAGCAACAATCTGCCCCAAACTGATTTACCAGAAATTTAGTTGGCAGTGTTGACAAACTTTGAGTGGTTTCTCTTGTACTGCATATGTGTGAAGTGCAATGTCACGAAGGATATACAGTAGATAGAACATCTGCTAGGACATCTTTCTTTTACTTTTTTGCCACTGAACAGCGTTTTGATGACATGTACAGAAAAGAATCGCTTTGCTTTGTTTTGCAGAGGTTTTTTTTAGGGACTTTTTAAAATTTTTAGGACTAAGGGAAAGGACTAGACAGTTTCAAGGAGTCAAACAGGTTTATACCTTTTAATGTATATCTTGGGTGAATGATAACTTATCAATCTGGTATGTGGAATACCTCTGAGTAAGGCCCTATGAAATTTGTTTATTTTTCTTGAATGGAACCTAGCGGAAGCAACGTTAAGAGGAGGTCCCTCCAACTTTCCGCAAGATTCTGCATTTGCCTGTAAATTCCGGTTTGACTGGCCAATTCTGTAATTCCGTCCACGATCCCATGAACACGGAAATCATAGGGCCCTAAATTAGAGATGGTACGATCCGATCTTCAGGATTGGAATCGGCTGCCGATCAACTATATCTTGAAAATAGGATGAGATCGGTCCTATCTGGTTGCCATAACCCACCGTGCAGGTGTGGTAATGCGCCTCAAAGCCGGTTGCCATTCGACTCCCGCCCCCTGGATGAAGAAGAAAACCAAGAGAGTTTGTAAAAGGGGAAAAAAAAAAGGTTTCCTATAACCAGCACCACTGCCCTCTACAGCCCACACACTAAATAGCAATTTGGAACAACACAATATACCCATCTGTACAGTGTTTCGAACACCCATTTTGTCCCAGTTTTATCTTTCATTGTTTGGACTTTTATTTTAATTAGGGATCTGACTCACAGAGGTTTGTTAAAAAAGCCAAACAATATTGTTGGTCATGCTGTGTAATAAAAAATAAATTCAGCAATACTTGGGTTGAATAATAAAAAAAACCAGCTAATCAATTCCACAACTTGAATTGTTTATATTTAGTCATTGTTTTAATTGTTTTATTTTTTGAGGAGAAGGAGAGGCCCCGGTTGTATTACATATAGTCTCTGAGGGGAGGCTCACTGTACCCCTCTCACTGTGCTGCTGTTCTATACAATGTAGGAGCTCAATTTTTATTTTATTTTTTACTTTGGTCTGGAAGCATTTTAGTACTTTTCCAGCATTGTTCTGGTTGATGTGAGTTTTATGTCAAACAAGGTAAACTTTGAAATGCAGACATACTGTGCAAGCTGTGGTTTGAACAGCCTCTTTCCACATCTGAGTCTTCACGCAGATGCCATTTGTTTATCATCTGAACCGCTTGCTTCGCCCACGCATCAGATTAGGGATAGAAACTGGTGATGCGATGGGATTATGGCATGTACCAGACCATAGTTCTATGTCCCCCTCGGTGCTTTGCGATGTCGTAAATTGATGCTTTACTCTCGTCAGCTAATACTGACGTCTAACACATTTGACATTTGGAGCTGAAAAGTCAAAATTTGTCAGGCGTATGGTTGGGATGCTCTTTTGATTAGTTATTCTCTTTCCATCTTTCCATCAAGACTGAGCGCACAAGAAGAGCTCAAACTGCAATGTTGAACTGTTTTTTCCTGTGGCCTGAAAACAAACGGACACATTTCAGGGTTGTTTTAAATGCAGGATCTATGGGGTTAGTTCATTTGTGGTGGGCACATTATGTTGATGATTGACGATGAAGACAATCGGAAATAACATTGATTTAGCTAGAGGGAAACTAGCCCAGAAGGAATGCCCAGAAGGAACCCCTTACACATTGCTGTCTCACAGTCTGTGCCTTTTTATTATAGTATTGTAGTCGCTGATTGGCTATTCAACATGCATTTTGGGAATTTTGTAACAGTTACGTTACGTTTTTTGTGTTAACGCTTACCTGTTGGTAGTTCATTGTTTTGTGTCAGTTGACCTGTTTTGTGATTAACATCGTAAATAAGACCTACCGTTGTTCGTTGTGTTTGTCCGTGTTACGCAAGTTGTTGGCCGCAACTGAAGTGCATAAAATGCAGACCATGTAGACTTACGATGCCATCTACTGGAGGGTAGGGCTGTACATTTTAGTGATAGATGATTCGATACCCATGTAAATGCACAATACGATGTATTTTAAGAACAAAACTAGGGATGTCCTTATTCACATTTTTTGGTATCCGACGCAAATTAGATGAGTGAATTTACTCCCGTCACAGTCTTTGGGTTATAGTGATTTTTCTCATTTACAGTACCTTTTGAAATAAATATCAAAAATGAATATTTTCTTTAAAAACCGGAAGCACTGTCAACCAATACCCTGTGCAGGTCTCTATAATCGATTAGTCTAAGGATTTATTGCTGATTCTTATCGATCAAACCGTAGATCTGCTCGTATCGGTTTTTCAACCACTTTTTTTTAATGTTTGTGCTTTTCTGTGTACAGTCTTAACAAAGGCTGGACTAGGTTCTGTATGTGCTGGATGTAGTCTCTGATTACATATTCTGGTTCAGTGAGAACTGAGGAATGGAGCGTCCAGGTAACTAGAGCCACTGCACTCTTCCAGCAAGCCCATGCAAATACACAAATATACTTGCATGAAAGATGCAGGGAGCAGGCGACGCGTGCTATTGATAGCACACACTGGGCTGTGCGTCAGTGTTCCAGCACGCTTCCTTCATTCCTCCTGTGGTTCAGTCAATTTTGCCTACATAGTTGCCATGCCTGCTGTGGTAGTTACGAATGACATGGCCTGGATTTAGACATTTTCTTGATTATAATGACTGTTGCAAGCAGTCTTCTAATTAAGCATATCCGATACCTGTAAATTAGGCTGTGAAACGGCTCCAAATAATTGCTTTGAAAACCCTTTAGCAGGATGTGATGCAACCAATGGAGTTTAAAAAAAGAAGCAAACTCTTTGGGGAATCCAGGGTTGCTTTGGCAGCCCATTTAAGAAGAACTGGACAAAATGAAGCCTCACAGTTATCTGTAGGGGTGTCACAAGATTTATGGGTTCCTTGTGGGAACTAGGCTTGGGATGATAATAAATAAATGAATGACACAATGAATGAAAATGAACTTGATAAATTTACCAGCTGCAATATTAATTCATTCATCATTTTCTTTACCGCTTATCCTCATTAGGGTCGCGGGTATGCTGGAGCCTATCCCAGATGGCTTTGGGCGAGAGGTGGGGTACACCCTGGACTGGTCGCCAGTCAATCGCAGGGCACATATAGACAAACATTCACACTCACATTCATACCAATGAACAATTTAGAGTCGCCAGTTAACCTAACATGCATGTTTTTGGGATGTGGAAAACGGAGTACCCGGAGAAAACCCACGCACGCACGGGGAGAACATGCAAACTCCACACAGAGCTGCCCAGCGGAGATTCGAACCCTGAACCTCCTGACTGATAGGCCAATGTGCTCCACACTCGTCCACCGTGCGGCCCCCAGCTTCAATATGTTTTCATATATTACCAGGCCAGAAGAGGGTTCGCTCAGCGTGTTTATTCCATAGAACAACGGCATGAACGGAGTGAGCCTTTTTGTTATAGATACAGTCATACAGTCTCCTAGTCTTGGTGGGTGTAGAGGGACCCCTAGCATACACGCAGAGTGCAGAAAAGTGCAACGTAGTACAGATTAGTAGTTTTTCCATTGTACCTTTTTTTAAAAGTGAAAATCTAGGGATGTAACAGTTCGTCCCAAGCATCACTCAATTTATATTCCTATGATCCAACTACATCGATCTGTGTTCACCAAATTCCTATTCCGGGTGACATATATGGATCTAACGTCGTTTGAACAGTAATCAATGAATTGGATTGATAGTAGAAAAGAAAGCTTCGGATTTAAACACGGCAGGCTTTAAATGGTGTGTTTTTCAGCACTTTTAATGACAAAGACGTTTATTTTGGAATAAGTCATCATGCCTGTTGACTGGAGAGCACAGATGACGCCACGTCGTTTAAAAATGCATTTTTTTTCATGGGATATTGGATGTATTTGCATTTGTACACACGTTTGCTAGCTAAAAGACTTCTTCAACTTCAGTTTCACTTTATACTGAGTGCGTAACTGAGTGTACCACATCCAACTTTTGGCCTTTCAAACTCATGGATCAGAGCTTCAGGCCAGGTGACCCTAGAGTTATGTTTTAGTGAATTTGAACTTACTCAATCGTTTCCAATAATGTCGTTCTAAATGAACCGATCGAATCGACAACCACGAATGGTTAAATTAATTGAATCATCATCAAAACAAATTGTTACATCCTTCTTCAAATCTCATCTTGTCTCGTTCTTGTAGACCCAATTTTGTGCATCAACTTGTCTTGTGACACCCCAAGTTCTTGTCATTTTTTAATGTTACTAATGAGTAACGTGTCATTTTAAGCTGTTGGTAATTTTGAGGTTGTTTATAGCCAAGGGTAATGGACAAAATGACGTTATTGTGGTGCAGACAAGGAGGTACCAAGTGTACGGTTTCAAGACCGGTCAAACAAACGTTTGAGTCAAGAAAGGTGGTTCGGGTTCCTGGGGTGGTTGTTAGTATTACCAAGAAGCCAGTCCAACCAGCCTCGTTAATTGTAAAAATATTGTTGTCATAAAACAGGATACACAAAATCCGTTTTGTACAAAAAGAGCATGTAATAAAAAAAAAAAAAAACCCAATCTCTCCACACCGAGACTCAAACCCAGGGCCACCTTGCTCTGATGAAGTTTTTGTTATTATGAAACAAATTTGTTTTCTGATGTTTACACTGTTCACGGTGGAAATATTTTTTTAAGAGGTTGGAAAGTTTGAAAAGTGATTTGCGTCATTGCTAAAACTGACACAGTAGGTTACAGTGACACGGACGTAAGAGTACTATTTTGAGAAAGGAAAGGGTGGAGGGCAATGAAGGTCTCTCTGGGACGTGTAATTCGTCTAATTGGAAAATACATTTAGGAAAAAAAGGATTTAGCCGTGTGGTCACTGCACCGGAAGTAACAAAAGATGCAAGAAAATGTAATTTATAGTTTATAGTGAGATTTTATTGAAGATTTTGGGGTGTATCCGGGATTGTTTTGGGTCCATTTGTGAGGCGTCAGGGACAGGTGTGTAATCTTGTACCTGAGGGCCCGCTGGCTCACCATCTCTTGTTCATTCTGGAGATGCTCAGGGTCGCGATCAGGGCTTCTATGAAGCTTCCTCCTTGGAAAACTCATCTGCAGATTCCTTTCTTCGTGTACAGTCAGGCGTGGACAAAACCCAGCCCAAACTTTTACCACAAAGTTCGAACATTTTTGATGTACCTGTTATTTGGAGGATCCTCCCGATGCTGTTTCATTTTCAGAATTAGAAGGCATTATTAATCAAAATGTATGAGAGACTTGGAGAAATGAACATTTCACTTGTTTTTGTTTTTAAGTATAGAAATCTAAAATGAAATTAAAGCAGACAAAAATGATGGTTTGATTCAGCATGAGTGACTGTTGCTTATTTGACATGCATAAAATAAGAATTTGCACAGAAATGAAGGATATCATGAAAAGAAATGCAATGTTCCCACGTTTAACGCAGGGCCACGTTCCAAAAAATACCCGCGTTAAGTGAAATCCGTGTAGTAGAAGTTGATTTTTTTTTGTTCATTATATATTGTTTTGTTTATAGGGTATGTTTTTTTCTTTCAATTACAGTGCATGTTTTTCGTTTACAGGTTGTTTTTTCTTTATTACTGTAGGTTTCATTTACATTGTTTTTTGTCTACAGTATGTTTTTTTCATTTACAGGATGTTTTATTTTTTCAGTGTGTATATATATATATATATATATATATATATATATATA